>BQNB010081897.1:0-14153 GCA_026074375.1 Tanacetum coccineum
GAACCAATAGTTTACAAAAGTTTCCCCAAAAATTACAACTTCAGTCCCTGGGGGAAATATTTACAAAACTTACCCTAAACTATTATACCCTTTCTCTTTTTTTTAAAAAATTTATAATATATATATAAAATAGCATTAGGGTTTTCATTAATTTATACAAACCCTACACACACATCTCCTCCCACCTTCTCTCTCTGGCGCCGCTCCCCCTTTTTCGGCCGGATTCCGGCTAGATTCCGGCGATGGCCACCGAACACCCCCAACATCATCATCCCCATCCCCACTATCGCCGCATCTCCGCTGCTCCGATCCACCTTACCACCATCATCACTCGCCGGTTCCTATCACTCCATCATCATCTTCATGAACCACTGCCGTCGCTATTACCGCCACCACTACCTTCACCCCGTCACCATCCTCATCTCTGCCACCTTCACACCACACCTCCGCTATCATCCCCTCGCCACGCACCACCATCCACCAACATCATCGCCACCTCCTCCACCCCTCGCCAGCCGCACCATCACCACTGTCGTGGCTTAGCCACCACGACAGCCAACCGAAACCATCACCACTTTCCCCATTTTTCCTTCTTGTTGGATGGTTAAATATATTTGTATAAGTTTATGTTGTAATATTTGATTTTATAGGTGTGTTTGTTTGTGTTGTTTACCAGCCCGTGAGGGTGTTTGTTTCCGTGTTTTACAGCCATTTAGGGTGCGTTTGGTTCTGTGAGTTGTAACCCCCAAATGGGTGCGTTTGGGTTTGCGTATAACAGCCCCTAAGGGGCGTTTGTTTCTGCGTTATATGGCTCAAATGGGTTTAACACCCAATAAGGGTGCGTTTGGCTGTGTAAAACAGCTACAAGGTTGTGTTTGTTTATGTGGTTTAACCACAGCGGGTGCGTTTGGCAGTGGGCACAACAACCCATAAAGGGGTGTTTGTCTCGATGGTCAACGACCCAAATAAGGGCGTTTGGATTTGCATTTAACAACATAGGGTGTGTTTGGTTTTATTATTTTTGTTTCTTTTTCCGATCTCGTCTAGATAAAATATTGAAACACACGAATATTTGCAATATATATTGATTAAGGGAAAAACTTTGAGTTTTGGTAAAAATGGAAACATTGTATAAACGAATAGGTCATGCCGAATTTTCTACAAAATTCCACACTTAGTATTTTTCGCTACAACTTTTAATATCTTGAAAACCCGATAAAAAGACAAAGTTATATAGTTTTAAGATTTTTTTTATTTGTAATAATACAATAAATCCGTAAATAAACGAAAACTATACTTTTATAAACAAGAAAACTAGTTTAGTTAAAACGCATAACGAAATACTAAATTATAAAATATTATTTTATAATTCTCGACTATAACTTTTGTAAAGTCTTTAAAAACGTCATTTATCTAATTCGTAACTTTAAAACGTGTATTTACTTTTATGCAAGAACGTTTTATTAATTTAGTAAATAAAAAAATATTATTTTATAAATTCCCGGTTAGAAAATAAAGTCATAACTTTTGTAAAAACTCTAAAAACATCGTTTATATTATTCGTAACTTTAAAATGTGTATTTACTTTTACGCAAGAACTCTTTATTAATTTAATTGGTGATTTGGGAAAAAGTGTCGAATTATATTATTACCATTATTTTAATCACGTTATTTATATAATACTTGTAAAGTATTATATATTGCGATTTATTCTTTTGGTTGTTTGTCTTTATTGTATAATTCACCATATGAATTATATAATTGTTCATTTTTCATATGTAATTTATATACGGAATATATTACGTACTTTGCGTGTGTTTTTCGATTTATTTTATTTAACCAACCACCAAACTCATCCAACTTGAAATCCAAATCCCTTATCAACGAGTCGCGTTGATGTACTCATCCATCGGTAAACCCAAATTCATCATCCTAAACTAGTGGGATTTAGCTGTTAAGTTAAGCTGCATCTTCTTGGTCGAATCGTTTCGTCCTCCGTTTGTGCTGTGATTATTATTTGCATTTCTGCTAGTTGCTCTGCAACATCAAGGTGAGTTCATAGCCCCACGTTTTTACTGATTTACAAATGCTTTATACTATGGGGTGAGAAACATTGTTTGCTTTTAAATTGGACACAAGTTCTTTACGCGAGTTTTACATGTTTATGTGTTGCCTAAGTTTGCTTACAAACCTACTACTGCCCGAATTATCATGAACTGTTAGTTTCTCGACCGGAGGACCGGTTGAGGAAGCGCGAGTGAGTAAATAGATCTATTGGGACTAATTATCCCTATCCGCTTTGGTTCCACTTAACGAAGAACAAACGGATATATGTCATGTTGATTGTGCATTATGGTGGTCTTTGGTTTGGGACACCGGTTAAGGGCAGGAATACTATGCGACAGGATGTAACATGCCCTGTTGATTATTAGCTTCAGTGTCATGAGCTTAGCGCAACAGTATACACTTTTCATGCGATATTGTATTCGTTATAATAGTCGCATGTGCTTTGTATGTGAAGTTATATCTCCTATAACTGTCACGTGCGTACTGTAAACTTGTGGTCCACACTACTTTGGTTGAACGTTTCTGATTACTAAATGTTTTTCGTAATACATTGAGTGAAGCTGTATTCACTAAACGTTTTTGGTCCTCATAAATGTTTTACTTAAACCTATGAATTCACTCAACTTTATGTTGACCGTTTTAGCATGTTTTTTTTAGGTGCTTAGCTTTGGACTTCTTGATGTGATATGTGGAGTCTACGTGCAATATGATTCTCTCTCTTTCAAGACTTTATTACCATTCATACTCGTTGTCTTTTGAAAACCAAATTATGCTTCCGCTACATTTTACTTACGCTTCTGCAAATGTTTAATTTCCTCTAAATATTGTAAAACTTATTTATTTTTAAACAATGCAACGAGTTATGATTTCCAAAACGTCCATTAGTGGTCGTTCTCTTGTGCCTTGTGTTCGAAGTATGATGACGCCACGCCTTCGGACACGTGGTTTCGTCCAGGCCCCGTCTGGGGGTGTGACAGATTGGTATCAGAGCCATGGTTATAGAGAACCAGGTAGATATCTAGGTAGAATATCTAGGTCTGGACTATAACCAGTATGTGATCCTTACGTGCTTTTATGTGTGCCTTATACGTGTTTTTGCTATTAACTTACGCTTATCTTTTCTCTGCGCTTATATTTTCTCTGCGATTATCTTTTCTCTGAGATTATCTTTTCCTTGCGTTTATCTTTTCTCCGCCGTTTACGTTCCCCTTACGTATATTCCCCTATTTACTTATGTGGAAGTTATCTATATAAATATTAAACTTTTCTAAGACATTGTGGATGACACAATGGTCTCAAAAATTTGTCTAAGACATTGTGAGCGATGCAATGGTCTCGAACTTATTTTTCATAACTTTATACAATATCGTTCTACGCGAAACCCGTCACGGTTTTGTTTACATGAAATTATGTATTAATCTAAGTTTCACAAGTCTTGTATGGGCGGGACTTGCAACTGGAGGTTTAATATGATAATTGCTATGTGTAACACCCCCAAGATGGGTCGCAGCGGAATAAGGATCCGGGGCATGTTACTTCAAGATCAACAGCACAAGATATATATAAGAACGACACAAAAGTCGTTTAGATTGATACATTGGATTTAAATAAAAGACATATTACAAAAGCTTATAGCTTTACTTGTTCTTTGTTTCATATTACAAAAGACAACATAGATTTCCCAAAACATGATACACATAACTCTTTAACAGTGCAATCCAAAACATAATCCAATGCATCCTTGGCATCTCGTGCCTAATGACCTCCTAAAAACATTGCTTAAAACGTCAACAAAATTGTTGGTGAATTCATAAGTTTATGTATTTAAATTATGCAGGACCGTGAGTAAATTGCTCTGATTACCAATTTGTAGATAAACCGGGTGGGGGTGAATACCGGTTTTCTGAGTTCTGTTGAAAGTTTACAAAACTTCATGTCTTGAAAGAACCAAGTGATGCACTAAAAGTACAAAGAGTAGATAGAGAGAGAGAGACACTGTCACACCCCAAAAATGTGTCGCAGCGAAATAGGTAATCGGGGGCTTGGCGTCATAACACCACAAGCACAAAGTACAAGAGAATGACCACTATATGAACGTTTCAAAAATAATACCACGTTGCATGAGATTAAAATAAATAAAGTTTTACAATCATCCCAAAATATTCAAGTCATTGCGGAAGCATAAAAATAAGTTTTAGATGACAACGGGTATTTAAAGTAGATAATCCATGAAAATGATGCCACATGCATGAAGACTCCACATAGCACTTCAAATTATCCCCAAAGAATCAAGCACCTAAGAATACCTGCTTAAAAACGTCAATACTAATGTTGTTAAGTTCATAGGTTTAAGTAAAACATTAAGTTTGGACCATAAGATTTATAAACGTATTGACCATTGTAACACATATAATGTCCATCAAAAGTAATTATGATTGCACCAAGCTCATGACACCGAAGCTATGACGTACATATGCAATTTAACGCATAATATAGTGTTCGCGTAGGTGGCCAACCATAAGCCACCTAATATACCGACATGGTATACATCCATTTGATCGGTACTGCATTTTGTATACCCGATACATGTAAGAATCACCAATACCCAGTCGGGGATGTCAATCCTAATAGACATATTTATAACACTCGTGATTACAACCCATAATTAACGGATCATGATAGTAGGCAAGTAATGGTTCAACGTTACTTAGGCAAATCCGTAATCATGTAAAAGTAAAGTAAAGTAATGTAAAGTACTTGTGTCCAACGTAAAACGAGCAATGTATCTCACCCCGAGATCTGTAAAGCATTTGTAAAACGATTAAACGTCGGGCTATAAACTCACCTTAACAAAGTAATGAAACGAGAATATCCAACGAACGAAGAACGGGCAAAGAATTCTCCTAAAACGGACCGAATATAATGATGTGCCTTTAGATGTATGGCAATTAGTAGTAAAATGTGCATTTGAGGTTTTTTCGAATGTTTAATACCACCTGCACTTGTTTGAGTTATAGTTTATATAAGTCAAAGCAACATTTACGTTATGCTCGCCATTTTATCCACTTATATTCATATTATGAGTATTAATAAGTTACCAGTTTTAATAAACCCTCTAACGCTTTCCTATTAGAAAGTTTCTAACGCGCCTAAATAATATATAAGTGTTACTATATTGTTCGCTAAGGTTTTTATAGCTCAAACGGACCCGAAAATGCCCAAAAACCCATTTTCATAGTTCAATCAGCTCACTTTTTGCCTTATAAAATTCCCAGATTTAGTCCGTTTTTAGATGAGCGTATCTCCTTCGTTATAAGGATCTACGGTTGACGAAAGCTATTTCAAAGAATGAAATCATGTCTCTACAAGTTTTCTTTTTATAAGTGTTAGCCGACTCAGAGCCGAAATGGGTTAAAAAACACGATTTAAAATTGGACAGTTGTATCGAAATAGTTTTTGAGCTGAAAATTTATATTGTTTCGCCGAACTTTAAAAAAGACATATTCTCACTCGTTTTAGTTCTGATTTTTACGTGTTTTATATCCAAATCTTCGTATTAAAGTATTACTAACATATTTTTAAGGTTTTAGCTTCTCAAAATAATTTTAGCGACCCTTTAACCATCTTACTAATTCTAGATAGAATATAGTGTTACCAAAACCATTTCACAAAATTTATCCGCAACAATAACAACACCCTTTATCTAAACTAGTCCCTTCGCCAATATTACCATCATCATAACAACTTCAAAACTAGCCAAACCCTTCTACCAATTTGTTACAAAATCCCAAAGAACTACTAATATCATATTAACCACGGAAGTTATCCTAAACAACATTATAACCAATAATAAGTATAAGAACATAGTGAAAGTACTTCCATTATCAAAACCTACCTGTTTATTTTATGAAAATCATCAAACAACATATGGGTGATACTAGTTTTAGGAAAATATACACAGAAATGAAACAAGAAGTAGCAAATCAAAGATGGTGTAAAAGAAAATGCGTGGCCTACAAGTGAATGAGAAAAAAACAAGATTGAAACCTTTAGACCTAGAAGTGCAACCTAGAATCTAGAATATAACCCAAGGAATCAAAACCCTAACTCCAAATCTTTAACCTTAGATCTTGAATCTACCTTGAACCACCTTAGGATTAACCTTTTTAACCTTGAATCTAGTAGAGCCTTAAAAATAGAAGAGAAATGCAAGTCCTATGGTGTGGGTTTGAGCCGTGAGCCAAAGAGAAAGAGGAAGAGAGATGTGTTGTTTTTCTTACTTGCAAGAAATGAAGTGAAACCCTAAGGTTGAGAATGTTTGATATTTATAAGAAGGATTCTAGGGTTTTAGGGCAAGCATAGTTGACTAGTCAAGACACACACATACACACACACTAGTTAAGTGTATGTGTTTGGCTCGTGTAAATTGGGACCAAAGGGAGAGGGCTTGAGCCAATCTTGCAAGCTAGGTATAAGATGTTTAACCATGGTTTAATATTTTTACTAGTTGGTCAAATGTGGTCAAAGTCACATGCATATGTCTAATACAATAACCAAGGGTGAAATGACACATAAAGGTGTCATTTTCCCCTCTTACACATGCATGTGCATGGCTAATACTTGAATTTTTAGTCTTTCTCTTTTGTTTGAAGTGTAGCTGATTATAAGAATCTATGAGGGGGGATGAAAATTCAAATTTTTTTATCTTAGGGAGTACAGGAGATGATATTATGAGTTTACATGCAAAGGTGGTGAATTTACTAGGTTATATGCGTGCACTAAACGCTAAAAAATGCAAAATGTACGCGTAGAACGTAAAAATCATAAACGTAAGTGTTCATGACCTATGCAACACTTTAGAATGACCGTAGCACGCATGCTATAAGTATACTAGGACTAGTACAAAGTCAAAACGCATCCGAATACGTTTTTAGTATACGCGGGACAACTTCCTGGTTTTAGGTCAAATTGACTACAAAAATTATAAAAGTCAAAATAATGCAAGTTAATAATAAAATATTAACCTGTGAAATTTTCGGTTGTTACAGATACCACGATATATACTGGTTTGGGAAGGGGGTTTGGTCCTTTCGTACGTTTGTTTTCCAAGTGGCGGAATCCACGACTCCGATACTATACTAGTATTACAATTTAACTCCATCGATATGCACAAAGATATGCGCTCATAAAGAAGAGTTACTACATGTGGAAAACTAGAAGGGGGTTGAATAGTTTACCCCTTTTTAAATTAATGTTATGTTTGTTTATAAAAACTTAGATTCGACTTTATGTGATCTCAATATGTGCACAATATGAACAATATAAGTAAGTAAATAAATGACAAGTAAATATGAAAGACAAGAGATAAGAGTTAGAAAGATCAAACCACAACACAAGGATTTATAGTGGTTCAGTAACGAAGCACCTTGTTAATAATCTCATAACACTTTTACTTCACCATGGTAACAAGAAGATGAGATGATAAGAATTGTAGAGAGAGAAACTAGAGAGAGAAAGTAGGAAGAAAATAAAGAGAGGTTGATTAAACTTGCAAAGTTACAAATGAGACCAACACCCTCTCCATCCTTGGAGAGGGGTATTTATAGTTAAGACTAAAAGGCTTGCATGCCTTTAGTAATTCTACGGGTCGGGCTCGGGTTTACTTGGGCTTTCGCCCGATACACGTGACCGATTAGATTACAAATAAGAGCCCGTTTACCCGTCTAGCCTATTACAACGTATATTAATTTAGTGACCGAGACCTAATATAGTTATGAATGAATTCCTTGTTCGCTTAATATTATAAGGCTAACAATCTCCCCCGAAGTGAGTTCATTGTGACACTCCTTCGTGAGATCAATGAGATTGCTTTTGTCATTAAGCTCTTGTGATCTTTGTCTCTGTCTACGTTGTAGGCTTGTTCCTTCATGCTTTGTGATCTTTGATCTTGAGCCTTTGTCATTGTCTTTAGACTTCGTCTTTTTCGTCCGAGATCTTTAAATCTTTATCCTTCCGTCTTGATCGTCTTTGCCACCTTGCGATCTTGTGTCTTGACCAACATGCTCATACTTTGCATCATCTTGAAAGCTTGCTAACAATCTCCCTTGATAGACTTGATATCTTTGAATGAAGATCTTGTATATCAGAGTTTGTGCGGAAGTCTTTGTCTTTAATTCTTGAGCTTTCATGATTCTTGAATCTTGATGCTTATAGAATGTCTTGAAGTTTTCTGGATGGGCATGTGGTAATGAACCGACTTCAGCTGGAAATGAAGGCATCACCATCTCCATCTTTATGTATCCTGAAATAAAATAGTTAGCAATAAAGCAGGTTGACGAATATGGCTTTGTCATTCGTCTGGATTTGGTTAGATTAACCTCCGATTCCGTAGGACCATTTTACAGTATAAATACTGTACCTATGATCAGGTAGATTCAAAGAATCTCCTTGATAGGGTTTCCAGCTCAAAGCGTAGGATCTTCTAACACAGATGTATTAGATTTGCCATGCTTGCTAGTTCTCATTACCAAAACGTCTCAAAGCAGACAACACGGTAAGAGTGAATCAGATAGTTACTATCTTTCTGATTATGTTGTCAATTCATTTACTGGACCTTTATCGATATCCAGTTGACACAAGCTTGATTCATATAGAATCTCGCAAGTTACCTACCGCAGTGCTGTTTGATGATGACACTGGAAGGATTTCCATTCGTCATTGTGAATACTAAAGAGTATCACTCTGAATGTTCTGGCAGAATCATAAGGATAATGCGTAGGACTGTTGTCAACAACTTGTGAACTTAATGATGTTCAACAAGTGTTTGTCATGGAATATGTCCTAATGAGATTTATTTGATGATCTCTTGGCTCTAGACTCGATTAGTGCATTTTGGTTTTTAGTAATCGGAGGCTGGAGCAGACTGCCACCTATTCAATATTAACTAACTCGGAGTGAGAAAGCTAATAGAAGTCGTGTGTATCTCTGTGACAAATGAGACAAGTTTCTTTTGAGAGAAACCCGAATGACTAGGAAGGGTTGTGCATTGCATCATTGGGTCCATGATGTCGTCTTCAATGTCAGCAATCAACATTGTGATTCTGATAGCATATGTATTGACCCGGTTTCTGCCTAAGTTGTGTGGAGGGCTTCTTTCTTTAGACCCTTTATCCATACATTTCTTTTTCATTCTTCAACCCCTTCAATGCTTACCAAGACGTCATTACTAACACCTTGTTGTGATTGTTCCAGTGTTAGCTCAATCTTAGTCGACATTCTTCCCTTATACACATTCATCTCCAATCATACCTAAGGACTGCTATTTCTAACTATGGAGTGTCCTTGGGTAGATCCCTCCGGTTCTGGTTGGATCATAGGACAAATACCTAACCTTACCACCTTATGACTTCAGAATCGTCGTGAAATAAGATGTTGTAGGGTATGAGATCGTAACCATAAAACCTTTTTCGAAGAGTATCAAGCACTTTGAGTCGATAAGATCACTTATTATTTTCAGATACATTTTTAAATACATTTCTCCCCTTATTTTAAATACTAATGCACTTAGTTTTTGAAATACTTTGTGATTAAAATTTGTCTTGAAATACCATGGGGAAATCTTTTACTTAGCATGAATTACATGGAACATAAACTTGCTCCCCCTCAATTTTACATATGTTTGACACCAAAAACAATGATACCAAGTTGTAAAATGAATATTAAAATTGAGGTTGAACACTTAGTCATTCTATACTATTACATTCTATTTGAATTGTCTTATTATCTTGTTGTATAAGAGGGACTTTTTGGGATAGTTTGAATATATAGAATGGTCGTGAGATGATGTATCCAAACTCATTAAATGCTGTTTTTTGAAAAACTCCCCCTTGAAAGATGGAGTGTTGAACACACAATTTTGAAAGATTATTAATCGTCAGTGAGAAATTCTTGAAAAAAATTATGTTCAACATTTTGAAAAACATCATGTTAGAAGACTTCTCTTCCAACTCTAAGGGTAAGCGCACTTATGCGTACACTATCCTTTTTCTTGAGCTTAAAACTTTGAATGTCTGGTAAGAACAGCTCAAGACCGAGAAAAGTTGAATTTCTCGTTGTTAGGATAAGTTATCTTTATAGATAAACTTTCCTTTATTTGAAGTCTGGGTTACGTACTGATATTTGCACATAAGCCATCAAGAAAAATTAGAAATGACATGTTTTGAAAGCATTTGAAACTCCTGTTCGAACTTCATTTACACGCCCGTGTCGATATTAATCAACATTTCTAGGTACGTAAATGTTATCGATTCCAAGAGACATGTCGAGAAGAATATTTTTTGAAACATTTTCTGATTTTTTGATTTTGTATTTTCTTTTTGAAATTTTATATTTTTGTATTTTTCTTTTTGAAATTTTATATTGTTGTATTTTTCTTTTTTTCAAAAATATGTACATGTTGATGTTTGATGAGGCATCAAGCAGATTCATTTGTCAGAACCTCCAGTTCTGCTGGAGTCAAACATCTCATACCAATTCGTCTGACGAGATACTGAAACCTTTCTTCGGGAAGGGCTTTAGTAAACATGTCAGCCAATTGGTATTCAGTTCTGACAAAGTACAATTCAATTATACTGTTTTCAACCTGTTCTTTGATGAAATGATACCGAGTATGGATGTGCTTGGTACGGGAGTACTGTACGGGGTTGCATGATATTGCTGTGGCTGACTGAGAGTCGCAATACAACGGTATTTTGTTGTAGTTGAAGCCATAATCTTGAAGCTGTGTCCACATCTACATTACTTGAGCACAACTTGCAGATAACGCCACGTATTCAGCCTCTGCGGATGACATTGCAGTACAGTCTTGCTTCTTTGACATCCAGCTGACTAGCTTATCACCTAGGAACTGTATTCCTCTAGAAGTGCTTTTGCGAGTATCAACGCAACCGGCATGATCGACATCTGAAAAAGCTGTTAGTTCAAAGCCAGAACCCTTCGGATACCAGAGTCCTATGTGAATGGTACCTCTTAAGTATCGAAAGATCCTTTTAACCTCTTTGAGGTGTTTTTTAGTCGGTCTTGCTTGATATCTTGCACAATAACATACAGCTTGCACTATGTCTGGTCTACTAGATGTCAGATACATGAGTGACCCGATTTTGCTACGGTAGTCAGTTTGGTCTACGGGTTCACCACTCAAGTCTGCATCTAATTTAGGTTTCGTAGCCATTGGTGTACCAATGCTTTGTCCTTTTTCCATACCATGTTTTTTCAGAATCTCTAAAGTATATTTGGCCTGATTGATAAAAATACCGTGTGGTTGGTGGTCTGAAGTGTCTAAAAGAATTTCATTTTTTTTTTTCCCCCCCCATTAAGGACATTTCAAATCTACCGTGCATTAATTTTTCAAAACGTTTTAAAAATTTAGGGTTTGTGGAACCAAAAATAATGTCATCAACGTAAATTTGCACCAGTAGAATGTCCTCCCCGTATTTTATCGTGAATAGGGTCGGGTCAATGATACCTTTAGTAAAACCTTTGGAAATCAGGAATTTTGAGAGTTCATCATACCAGGCTCTCGGAGCTTGTTTCAATCCATATAGAGCTTTCCTTAGACGGTAAACTTTGTCTGGATGATCAGGATCAACGAATCCGTCTGGTTGTGCAAATAAACCTCCTCCTTCAATGGACCATTAAGAAATGCCGTTTTCACGTCCATCTGATAAATTGGAAAAGACTTGTGTGCAGCATATGCGACAAAAATCCTGACAGCCTCCAAGCGAGCAACTGGAGCAAATGATTCTTCGAAATCAATACCCTCTTCCTGAGCATAACCCTTTGCTACAAGTCGTGCTTTGTTGCGAATTACAGTTTGGTCTTCATCCTTTTTGTTTTTCCATAACCACTTTAGCTTGATTACGTTCTTGCCAAAAGGTTTGTCAACGAGTTCCCAGACTTGTAGTCTGTCAAACTGATGAAGTTCTTCCTGCATTGCTTCTATCCATGCAGAATCAGCCATTGCCTCCTTAATGTTTTTCGGTTCAACAATACTCACGGTGAGTGCGAACATACACATTTCAGGATCTGTTGCAAGTTGTCGTCTTGTTTGCACTGGCTTGGATGGATTTCCACGAACTTGAGTTAACGGGTGATCTTTTGTCCATCGGTATTCTGAATCTTGAGGTTGATTGAAGGTATGCACATTTGAATTACCAATATTGCATGAGGAAGACTCAACATTTTCTTGTACCGGTGTACAGAAAGGATTGGTAAATTTTGCTTGATTATCGTTGTTTTCCTCAGCATGAACATTTGTAGGAGTTGATGGTTCTGATGGAGGTTGAATATGCATTGAAGGTAGTGTGTCTTTTTAAATAGAATTGTCGATGGGAGAAGAAGACTTGTTGACACGAGAAGCACCAACATTGAAAAATTCATCATACAAAGGACCAAAAAGAAGTTCCAACTCCTGTTGTGATGGAACTTTTGTATCTGCTGAAGGAGAAACATTTTGTAGTTCTAGTGTGGGGTCAGGGTTGTGATATGTGTGAAAACACATATCCGTTTTATATCAAAAATGACCCATTAAAGACAAAATTATGCTTAAAATGCTTGTATATTGCTTGTTTTGTCTTTGTGATTATGTAGGTACGGATATTGCAGGGAAATCTAAAACCAACCACCCCCACCTCCTCCCCCCACCCCCCACCACCCTCCCGGACTCACCCCCCCACCACCCCCCCCCCCGGACACGAGACGAAAAAGAGCACACAAGAGCTGGGGATTTGATAGCAAGAAGCGTCAAACGTTCAACCATGGTCAACTCTTAGGTCAACAGTGGTTAACAAGTCAACCTGGTTAAACTAATAAGACAAATCAAAAAATTCCTAAAAAAATAAAAACCCCCCCCCCCCCCACCATCATTGTTAAAATATTTCAAAAGCTACCCTTAAAGCCCTAATAACTTTATCTTTCTTATTAAATAAAGATAACGGTCATTATCTTCCTAATCTTAACCCAAACCCTTATAATCTTTAACCAGCCCATTTCTTTTATCCCAAGCCCAAGTCAAAAGCCCATATTCCCAGTCAACGCCCCACACAGTTATACTCAAAAACGTACACAGGGTAAAAGGGCGCGAAATGTTGTTACTGTTTATCTTCTTCTTTAGTTTTACCTCACGTCACAATCAAAGGGTAAAATCAAATTGAGGACGTGGCCTTTTAATTCAAGTACCAAAGTACACCCTGGCAAGTGAAGACGTCATGAGGAGCTTTGATTGGTTGAAACCCAAGAAGAATGACACGCGGGTCTGACAAGAAACACACCAATCATTGGATTTTTGCACTAAAATGAGTGCAAAAGAAGCACACGAGGTCTGACACACGGAATGCCACGTTGGCAATCCGTGTGCTCACTCAATGATCCAACGGATGAAATTAAAGATTGAAGGCCAAGTAATGATCCAAGGGACGAGATCTAGAGGAGCGTCTAACAACCTGAAGACCTAGAAGCATCTCCTCAAGGCTATAAATAGAGCTCCTCTGTTTTTAGCTTTTAAATTTTTAGTAAAAATTGTAATTTTTAGCTTTCAAAATTTTAGCTTAAGTAATGTAACTTTTCCAACTTATTGTACTCTCACTTTCAGCTTATTGTAATCAGTTTTACTATTAATGAAATCATCCTTTGTTTTTACATAATCCGTTTTACCTTACAAGTTTTTAAACTCTCAAATTCTCATGTTTATTGTTACATAAGCTATCATAAGCTCATCTTAAGCTCTCTAAGTCTCTAAGCTTAGATTAGAGCTTAAATTTATCAATAATCTACTTAAACTTTTAAAAATCAGTTAAATACCTAAAGCTTAATATGGACTTGGTTGCTATTGGATGATAAGCTTAACCTGGAAGAGCTTATTGGACTTAACTAGCTTATCCTGGTGATAAGCTAGAGCTTGTAGACAGCTCATTTGAGCATTGATAAGCCTTTGTTTAGCTAAGGCACTTGTAAGTTCCTTTTTCTTTTTCTGTCTTAATTTTCTAGCTTATAATTTGTTTATTCTGCTTATAATCTAGCTTGTTTGTGCT
>BQNB010081897.1:15282-29487 GCA_026074375.1 Tanacetum coccineum
ATATAATTCCCAACAATCTTCTCCTAGTTGATAATGACAAAACCATATAAGCACAAACTTCCCCTAAAGCTAATATATATATATATATATATATATATGAAAGAATAAGGATCTATGCAATTCCACCAAAGATCTGTAAGTTGCACATCTTCTTTGTAAATCATTTAAGACAAAACATTGATACCAAATGTGGAGATCGTTTAAGTCCATCTAGGATATATTTTACAAATATCATTGATACGAATTAGCACAACGGAATTAATCAAAGAACACAATGATATTAAACAAGGTTTTACTATTAAACACCAAGCCCCAATATTATTTGATCAAGATAATACGGTTACCACCTGTAACAGGGATCAATGATCCTTGAGGCTACACTATCTAACTAACTATGTACATACACACGTTTTTGCTAGACTCTCATAGGAAGCCTGCATTTTTCTAGATGCTTAAAACCTATAACCTGTATCTCTTTATATACTAGAGATATTAGGTTTTACAAAGAGATAAACATAAATCTTTTAAACATTTAACTTGATCTTCTGTTATCTTTTTTCTTCATAAGGAGATCTTTCATAATCTTTATCTTTTGATATCTTTGACTAAATCTTCCATAATTCTCCACCAGCTTGTAGAATTCCAATCTGCTAGATTTAGTCCTTATGTTTCATTCTTTTATTTATTTTGTCTCATCAAATCTAGAATCCCAACAATCTTCCCCTATTTGATGATGACAAAACAAACAAAGTCGTGTACGAACTTCATCATAAAGACAAAGCTTCTCCTGAAGTTGAGATCATGGATCTCCCTGAATGAAACAAAACTTACCCTTAAGTAAATTTCCTTTGTACCATGCCACACCAAGGATCTACAAGTTGCCACTTGTACCTGTGAACATCTTCTTCCCCTTTTTGTCATAATCTAATAGGGGACATATGAATATAAGCAACTTTGATCTTGACCACTACAAACCAATATCACACTTCTAATCCAAGCCTTCCCACTCCTCAAATTACCCACCATTAAGCACAATAAGAAAAATGAACTTGAGTAGTAGAAACTCATACTAGCAGTAGTAATAATGACCGTTGTAAAAACCTTCACCTCGATGATGCATGTAAATGGTTAAACATTTTAAAAATAAGCTTCCCCTGAAACCCATATGTTAACCATTTCTTGAATCTTTAATTCTGTAGGCTCTATGTAATGATTACTGATGAAGAAAACTAAGTATAACGAACTTGATGCTGAAGTAGAATAACCCAAACTTGTGTCTTATATCTTGTACTATCCACGTGACGTCAAACTTATAAATAAATCTGTGAAATATAAGTAGATCGCAACCTCTTGACAAAAATCCTCATCTTCTATGAGACACATAACCAAAGTGATAGCAAATGTGAGCATTGAGCACCATAAGTTTGTAAATCACACACCTTTGCTAGATTCGTCAAGTCTTCGTCACATCGTTTCTAAGCACAAACAAGTTATCTCCTGCTAAAAGATATAATAAGAACACAAACCCAAGTAATTCTACTTCAACTTTAAATAAGTGATAAATAACCATCTTCGTAATCAATTCTTCCAATAAATACAAACCTTTAAACTTTTAAGAACATGTAAAATCATAAACTGTTCCAAACAGTAGAAACCAAAACCAAAAAACTTCCTTCCTGTGTGTGTTGTCCGATATCTGCAAACCAACCGATAACCAAAACTCGTCTTTGTCTGATATTTGACATAACTAGCAGTAGTAACTGCTTTCCAATAGCAGTACTAAAATGCAACGAGGGTATAAACTTTTTAACATAAAACTGCTTTCTCACTTCTAATAGCAGTATTAACAACCTGTTAACCATGAACATACTTCTAAAAATTTCACCACATGTTAATACCAAACTGAAATCACACCTTGTCAACCTTCGATGTGATACAATCGTCAAAAAAAAACTCACGATTTAAGCCCAATCAACATCTTGTAGCGTAAACTATTAGCAACCATGTAAAATAAGTATACAACCCAACATTTAGATCCCAAGAGTAAGTAAAACGTTGGTCAGTAGAAAGATGTAACTGGGAATAACTAATAGTTCAAACATTATTAATCTTTTCGTTTTTGTAGTTGTAACGTACTATGGCAAGTATTAACTCGATCTAAACAGTCCTAATTACCTTCGAGTCGTCCTTGGGCAGAACAAGACTTAATCTCCATGGCAGCACCAATAACACCTTGGAAGATGACAAAAGCTTCACTTTTTAAATATACAATAAACGTAGCAACATTAAGCTAACATTTTATTCGCCACCACATCATCGATACTTTTACTTGCTTAGCAATGACACTAGAAAGTAGCAGTAACCACAGTAATAAACATTCCTTTACCAGTAACCTTACTTGCCTCGTTGGAAGTAGGGTTACTTAAGTGTCTACGAGCAGCACAAAGAACCAGTAACCTTAGTTGAACACGTTTACCAACCTGTCGAGTTACTTTTAATCGTTCCAATGATCTACTCATTAGAACCTCTCTATAACGATTAGAATTAGGGTTTTTATGCTGCATCTTCTTCAAACCATGACGCAAACACAACAACATCATTCACACCAGGATGGTCTTGCATCTGTACGCCTTGTAGAGGTGGCAAATCTTGCCCATATGGTAATTCATGGGCTCTTTTAGGCCCTTTTTTAAAAAGTAGGGGGCACTTTTTGCCATACCAATTATTTGTTAAATGGGCGCATATGACGCATGAAATAGTAATTAAATGGGCCGCTTATGGGCACATGCAAAAATTAAATGAGCGCTATATGGGACGCATGCAAAACATTAAATTGGGATACTGGTACGGATATCTTCTTTAATTTAATTAAGGATTTGGTCTGATTTTATTTTACTATTTCGTCATTTTTTTACTGATTTTGTTAAGTTTTTTTACGATTTCACATTTTTTTTACAATTTTGTCAGTTTTTTTACGTTTTCTGCACAGTTTTTTTGGAGCGATTTTTGTCCTTTTTTACGATTCCGTCGGGATTTTTTTACGATTTCGTCCCGTTATACGATTTATCGTCATTTTTTTACGATTCATCTGTATTTGAGACGTTTTTACGCACAGTTTTTTAACGATTTCACAAATACGTATATTTACGATTTTGTCTGTTTTTTTTTACGAATTTCGTCTGTGTTTTTACGAATTCGATCTGTTTTTTAACTATTTCGATAGTTTTTTTCCGTTGTCGTCAATTTTAATATGATTTCAGCCTGAGTTTTTACGATTTTATGTCCGTTTTTTTACGATTTTGTCCTGCTTGTCCTTTGACGATTTCGTCCTGATTTTTACTATTTCCGTTAGTTTTTTTTTACATGTCGTCGTTTTTTTTTACATTTCACCTGTTTTTTATGATTCGTCTGTTTTTTTATGATTCCGCCTGTTTTTTTATGATTTCGTCAGTTTTTTTACGTTTTCGCATGGTTTTTACGATTTTGTCCCTTTTTTACGATTTCGCTCGTTTTTTTACCATTTCGTCCGTTTTTTTACGTTTTCGCAAGTTTTTTAGAATTTCGCACGTTTTTTTACGATTTCCTCCGTTTTTTACGATTTCGTCCGTTTTTTTACGATTTCGTCTTTCTCTACTATTATGTAAGTTTTTTTAACGTTTTCGTCAGTTTATTACTATTTCGCCTGTTTTTTTACGATTTTGTCAGTTTTTTTACGTTTTCCGAATTTTTTTACGATTTCGTAAGTTTCTTAACGATTTCACCATTTTTTACGTTTTCGTTAATTTTTAACGATTTCGTCCGTTTTTTACGATTTCGTCCATTTTTTTACGATTTCCGCCTGTTTTTACAATTTCGTCCATTTTTTTACGATTTCGTCCATTTTTTTTACATTTTCGTCCGTTTTGTCCAATTTTGTACGTTTTTGTCTGTTATTTTCACGTTTAGTACTTTTTTGCCATTTTCTTACGTTCGAAAAAGGACAAAATCCTAGGAAAACGCACGAAATCGTACGAAAACGTAAAAAACCGAAGAAAACGTAAAAGACTTACGAAAACGCTAAAAAATGTCCAAAACATAATAACGTACGCAAACGTAAAAATATAGACAAAACGTATGAAAGCGGACTTCGTATGAAAATGTAAAAGAATGGACGAAAACGTAAAAAAACAAACGAAAATGTAAAAAACGGACGAAATCGTACGAAAAAGGGTAAAAACGTAAAAAAAAGGACAAAGACGTAAAAAAACAGACGAAAACGTTAAAACAGATGAAATCATAAAAAACAGACAAAAACGTAAAAAAAATGTACGAAAACGTAAAAGCCTGACGAAATCGTTAAAAAAACTGACGGAATCGTAAAAAACGGACGAAATCGTGAAAAACCTGACGAAAACGTAAAAAACCAAACGAAAACGTAAAATGATGTACGAAAACATAAAAAACTGAAGAAATCGTAAAAAAATTGCCGAAATCGTAAAAAAACTAACGAAATCGTAAAAAAACTGACGAAATCGTAAAAAAGTAAAGAAATCGTAAAAAAGTGACAAAATCATAAAAAAACTGACGAAATCGTAAAACAAGTGACGAAATCGTAAAAAAACTAACGAAATCGTAAAAAAACGGACGGGATCGTAAAAAAAAGGGCGAAATCATAAAAAAACAGACGAAAATGTAAAAAACGGACGAAAACGTAAAAAAACTGATGAAATCGTTAAAAACGAGTGAAAACGTAAAAATCTGACAAAAACATAAGAACGGACGAAAACGTAAAAAAACGTACAAAACCGTAAAAAAACTGGCGAAATCGTAAAAAAACGGGTGTAATCGTAAAAAAACGGACGAAAATCGTAAAAAAAATATTTAATAAATAAGATTCGCCTAGTAGTCCATTTATCTAATTAGTGTCCGTTTTGGCCCGAGCCCGTTTTAGCACGCGCCCGTTTTAGCCCGCGCCCGTTTTATCTCAATGCCCCGTTACCTCGCCCTACTCGCTCCGTATTTTTGGCCGCCTCTAACCCTTGTGCTCATTAGAATTAATGTTTATGTCAAACTTAAATCGCATCGACGACTGCAACTATCTTCTTTAACGTGTCACCAAAACACTAAACATATCAACCATTTAGAAAATAAAATAAAAACCCTAAATTAGGGTTTCGTTAAAACCATGTCACAAACTCCATCTGTTTTAACACTTTCTCGTAACACTTGCTGCCTCATGTCGAATCTGAACTTTAAACAAAACCAACCCAGGGTTTTGGCTGAAAAAAAACCCTAGTTTCACCAATTTTGACCTAAAACCAAATCAGAAAAATTCGACGTACCTTTACTTCATAAAACCAACATCAAAACAAACCTTGTAGATCCTAGATTGAGAGCCACGAGGCTCTGATACCACCTATAGAACTAAAACACGTGATAGTTCTTAGATCATTTATAGCTCGAGGTTGCTTAGACCTCATCTAGGATCATGATAACAAAGAGAATAACATGCAGCAGAATAAGAACAAATCAAATTTATGATAACAAGGTTTTTCTCTATTAACACTCCAAGCCCCAATAAAGTTTAGATCAAAATAATACCGGTTTACAATCAATGAACTATAACAGGATCAAGTTACCTTGACCTTGAGGCTAAACACTACATATGGTGTCTGCATTCTCACGCCTGGAATACACACACACATTTAGGTACACTATGGAACTCACGACTTGTACACACCTAAACCTAATAACATGTATCTCTTTATATAATAGATATATTAGGTTTTACAAAGGATAAGTATTAGGAAACAACTAAATCTTCCTAACTTTTATAATAATCTTCTGTAATCTTCCATCATTTGAATAATTCCTCCTTTGTCTTTTAAGTCCTTCATCTTTCATATGTTTTGTCTTATCAACTCAAATATAATTCCCAACAAACACTCTTTAAATTTCTCCTTTAGCATAAGTTTGTTAGAGGTACCATTGACAACACTCTTTTTTACTTATAAAACTAAGAGTGATGTTATAATTGTTCAGATATATGTGGATGATATCATCTTTGGGTCAACCAGTGTTAAACTCAGTAAATAATTTGCTAAGTTAATGACCAAAAAGTATGATGGGTGAACTAACCTATTTTTTGGGTTTTCAAATAAAACATGATTTTAAAGGAATCTCTATTTATCAAGAAAAATATATTAAAGATTTACTGTTGGAAACACAAAAAGTGTCGGTCACTTCCAAGTTGTAATAGGTCTTAGCTCGTAGATTGTTTCATGTTTAGTATAGAAGCTAATCTGGCCCAAGGCCCTTGGGAAGTGCCCATCATAGCCCCCATTGGTCCGGATAAGCCATGAGTAACTATATAAGCCCCTCAACCTCTCGCAAGCCCTGGGAGAGGGGTTGTTTGTTTTCATTTTTCCCATAATTTCCACATAGTAATAACATCATCCATTCCATTACTTTCTCTATCTAAACATCACAACCCACATCTCATCTCTTGTTCTAGATTAGATCATAAAGATACATTTTCTTCATTGGTAATCAAGACCATGGAGTGGTGTGTTTAGTTTTTGTGTTTGTCTTGTGATCAGTTTTCAAAATCCCTTATATAAAGAACAAATTATTAGATTCAAAATTTTTGGCGTAAAAACCTAAAGTTTTCGTTTTTTATTGTTCTTATAGGGTCTGAGTAAACCCTAGTTGTACAAGAATTTTTGCTAAAAACCATTCAAAAATGTGTCTTTTTGAGTTTTGAAAATTTGGGTTTCGTAGTAGTTATAACCGAACTAGTGTGTTGTATGTTGGAACCGAACGAGTAAGCGGAACGAGTAAGCCGAACGAGTAAGCTGAACTAGTTACTTTAGTTGGAACCGAACAAGACCAACCGAACTAGTAACTTTAATTGGAACCGAACAAGATCAACCGAACTAGTAACCTTAGTTGGAACCGAACAAGATCAACCTAACTAGTATTTTTCTTTGATAACCGAACAAGAAGGACCGAACTAGGTCTTCTTTGACAACCGAACAAAAAGGACCGAATGAGGTTTTCTTTGATAACCGAACTAGAAAGACCGAACTAGTCCCTCAAAAAAAAACCAAAATTTCAAATTTCTAAATTATACGGTTATTTCTTTGACTTGTAAAATCCCGTGAAACATTAACTTGTTTTCCCGGTTTTGTCAAGAATTGTAAAATCCCGTGTAGTTTCATTTCAAGACTCAACAAACACATGACCAGACATAATTTCTTTCCACCACCAATCGATCAATTCGTAATCTTTTTGATACCACAATGACGACTCTTGCCGATAAGTCACTTCTTTCAGGAGGAGACAACAAACCACCAATGCTTGAAAAACACTTGTATGATTCTTAGAAGAGTCGAATGGAACTGTATATGTTGAATAGACCTCATGGAAGAATGATTCTTGCCTCTATTGAAAAATGACCACTCGTTTGGCCATCAATCACTCTCGCTGAAGCCATTCAAGCTGATTGTGACATCAAAGCAATAAACATCATTCTTCAAGGCCTTCCAACTGAAATCTATGCTCTTGTAAGTCAACATCGTGTTGCAAAAGATCTTTGGGAGAAGATTAAACTGCTAATACAAGGAACGTCGTTAACAAAACAAGAACGAGAATGTAAGCTGTATGATGAATTCGATAAGTTCACTTACAAGAAAGAGAGTCGTTACATGAGTACTACTTGAGGTTCACTCTATTACTCAATGATATGAACATCTACAAGATGCCATTGGAGCAATTTCAAGTTAACACCAAGTTTTTAAACACTCTTCCTGATGAATGGAGCAAATTTGTTACTGATGTTAAATTGGTCAAAGACTTGCATACTACCAATGTTGATCAGCTTCATGCTTACCTGCAACAACATGAAAGACATGCAAATGAAGTTCGTTTGATGCATGAACGTAACTCCGATCCTCTTGCTTTAGTTGCATCTCACCAATTAACTCAGCCAGCTTATCAATCTCATCTACACACTCACCCAAAGTCTCTATCTCAACTTCATGTTTCACCATATCAGTCTTCACAGTTTGTTACACCTTATCAGACTCAACAATTCACAACCAATCAATCAACACCTCTTTCAATCACTTATCCATCAAATGAGTACCAATCCACCGTTCACCACAACGTTTATTCTCCACAACCATCAATCCCACAATTGGAATATGCTCCCACAACTTACCAACATCAACAATCTGAATTTTCCCAACCAGACTCTGGTCTAATTGTTCCAGTGTTCCAGAAAGGGGATGATCCAATTGATGCGATCAATCACATGATGTCATTCTTAACTGTTGTTGTCACATCCCAGTATCCTACTACCAATAATCAGCTAAGGACTTCATCAAACCCTCGTCAACAAGCTACCATCTATGATGGAAAAGTAACTGTGCAACCTGTTCAGGGGAGACAAACTACTTATGCTGCTGGAACAACGAGAAAATACACTCCTGGAGCAAGTGGAAAGGCAATAAAGCGCTTGGGCGCGGTCTGGAACAACGGACTGTCATCTGTTACAATTGCAAAGGGGAGGGTCATATTGCCAAGCAGTGTACTAAGCCAAAAAGGAAAAGGGATGAAACGTGGTTCAATGATAAAGTGTTGCTGGTTCAAGCTCAAGCAAGTGGTCAAGTTTTAACAGAGGAAGAAATAGCATTTTTGGCAGATCCAGGACTTCCTGACACTCAAACCTCTCAGACTGTCATTACCCACAATGCTGCTTATCAAGCCGATGATCTGGATGCCTATGACTCTGATTGTGATGAACTTAACTCAGCCAAGATTGCTCTCATGGCGAATCTTTCCAGGAATGGCTCAGATGCACTCACTGAGGTACACAATCCGGATAATCTGACCTATGATTTAATCAATCAAAGTGAGCAGATAATGACGTCTTCTGAACAGTCTAATGATGTGAATCAGATAGAAACTGAAATAACCAGTGATAGCAATATCATTCCTTATTCTCAGTATCTGAGTGAAACACAACAGGAAACTGTCCAGAATTCTAACTCTTCTGCTCAACAAGATGTCCTGATATTATCTATGTTTGAACAATTAAATACCCAAGTGATGAACTGCACCAATGTTAATCTGGAATATAAAAGTGCCAATAAAGCTTTGACTACCGAGCTTGACAGATATAAAGAAGAGGTTAAAGATTTGAAAGAAATGCAAAATGTTGAGAACAGTTTTTCAGGATCAAATGAACAGTATGCCGAGATTGAACGTCTTAAGCAAACTCTTTCTGAACAAGTACAAGAAAAGGATTCTTTAATGAAAACAGTTTCTGATCTCAAAAATGATTTAAAAATGGAAGAAAACAGAAATATTGATAGAGAAATTGCTTTAGAAAAGAAAATTAAGCAACTTGATAATATCATTTTCAAAAGAGGTCAATCTGCGCAAACTGTTCATATGATGACTAAATCCAAAATTTGTTATGATCATTCCACAAAACAAGCTATCGGTTTTGAAAAACCTTTCTATCTGAAGAAAGTTCGGGAGTCAAAGCCAAAACTGTATGACGGGAATGTCATTCTTAAAATGGATACTATTGTGATTCCTGATTCTGATGAGACATTAATGCTTTGTGAAGAGAGTCGTTCAAAAATGCTTTTGAAAGAACAAGATCCAATGGTTGTAAAACATAAAGTGAACACTAAACCCATTAATTATGCTATTCTTAATAACGATTACAACAAACGATTTGTTTGACAATCTGATTTATATAGTGAACATGCCTATTGGAAAGCGACTTCGGTCCCACCTTTAGACCCATCTCCTTCTTCCACAACCAACAAAGTTGAGGTTCCAAAAGAATTTCCTAAAGTGAGTATGGTGAATACTAGCTTGAAAGAGCTTAAATGCCATCTTGCTGGCTTTGATCAGGTTGTCAAAGAAAGAACCACTGCCACAACTATCACTGAGGGCACGTGGGGGTTTGAACATACAAAGGCTTGTTTTCGAGATGAAATTATTCTGTTTATAAAAGAATTAAAAGATATCTTCAATAACTTCAATCAATACTTGGTTGATGAACTTGCCGATGTCCAAAATGTCTTTTATCAACAATCAACTTGTGATTCTGACAGCATATGTAATTGTCCGATTTCTGTCTTAGTAGTGTGGAGGGCTTCTTTGTTTAGACCCTTTATCCATACATTTCTTTTTAATTCTTCAACGCCTTCAATGCTTACCAAGACGTCATTACTAACACCTTGTTGTGATTGTTCCAGTGTTAACTCAATCTTAGTCGGCATTATTCCCATATACATTCATCTCCAATCATACCTAAGGACTGCTATTTCTAACTTTTGGATTATCATTGGGTAGTCTCCGGTTCTGGTTTGGATATAGGATTGATTCCTAACCTAACCACATTATTGACTTCAGTATTCGTGTGAAATTAGATGTTGTTGGGTATAAGATCAAACCATAAAACTTTTCTTACTGTACAGCACATTGAGTCGAATAGATTCTATTTTAATTACATTTTCTCCCCTTATTTTAAATAATAAACACGTAGTTTTTGAAATACCTTGTGATTAAAAATATTTTCTTGAAAAATTGTTGGAGGAAAAAATATTATTAGCATGAATGGTTTGGAAAAGTTTGATAATGTTTTGAATAACATAAGAATGGTCGTTGATGATGTATTCATGAACATTAAAACTTTGTTTTCGAAAAAACTCCCATCCAAAATTGGACCAAATTGAAAAAATTGTTGTCTTTTGAAAACATTGTGAGGGATGGAGTGTTGAACACACAATCGTGACGATTTTGATTTGTCATCCGAGATAATTCTTGAAAAAATTGTGTTCAAACTTTTTGAAAAACACAAATGTTAGAGACTTCTCTTCTAACGGTAAGGGAGCGGCACTGAAACGTACACTATCCTTTTTATTGAGCTAAACCACAATTGATTGTCTTGTAAGAATAGATCAGACCGAGGATTCGTTAATTTTCTCCGCTCTCTGTGAGGGATAAGTTATAAATCCTTCTTTATTTGAAGTTCGGTTTATGTACTGACATTTGCTCTAAGCCATTTAGAAATTAGAAATGACATGTTTTGATAACTATTTGAAAACTCCGCTCGATTCATTTACACACTCATGTCAATGTAATCGACATTTCTAAGCACGTAAATGTTATCGATTCCAAGAGACATGTCGAGAAGATTCTTTTTGGAATTTTATGATTTTCTGATTTTGTATTTTTCTTTTTGAAGTTTTATATTTTTGTATTTTGCTTTTTCAAAAACATGTACATGGGTTGATGTTTTGATGATGATATCAGCAGGCTCATTTGTCAGAACCTTCCAGTTCCGTAGAGTCAAACATATCTACCAATCCTTCTGACAAGATACTTAAAACCGTTCTCGGGAAGGGCTTTCGGTAAACTTGTCAGCTAATTGGTATTCATTCTGACAAATATAATTCTATTATACCATTTTCAACCATGTTCCATGCTATGAAATGATACCGAGTTGTTGTGTTGTTCGGCGAAGGTTGTACGGGGTTGCATGAGATTGCCTATGGCTGACTGAGAGTCGCAATACAATGGTATTTTGTTGTAGTTGAAGCCATAATCTTGAAGCTGTGTCTCATCCACATTACTTGAGCACAACTTGCAGATAACGCCACATACTCTGCCTCTGCTGAAGAAATTGCAGTGCAGTTCTGTTTCTTTGACATCCAGCTTACCAAGTGTTTATCACCAAGGAAACTGTTCCTACAGAAGTGCTTTTCCGAGTATCAAGGCATCCGGCAGTCAGCGTCTGAAAATGCTGGTTGTTTAAAGCCAGATCCTTTAGATTCTAGAGTCTCATGTTAATGGTACCCTTTAGGTATTTTAAAGGTTTCTTTTTACACCTCCTTAAGGTGCTTTTGTGGGTGGTCGTGCTTATTAACGTGCCCATAGAATAAGCTTGCACTAAGTATGTCTAATAGATGTTCAAGTACATGAGTGACCCGTTTTACTACGATTAATCAGATTGTTAGGGTTTCTCCATCAAATTCTACATCTAGTGTGGTTTTGTAGATAATGTGTACCAATGGAGTGACACTTGTCACATATTATGTTTTTTCTGAAATTTCTAAAGGTACTTGGCCTGATTGATAAAAATACCTTTTGGGGGATCTGGTGGATCTGAAGTTCCTAAAAGAATTTCATCTCCCCCATTAAGGATATTTCAAATCTACTGTGCATTAACTTTTCAAATCGTTTTGAATATTTAGGATTTGTCGATCAAAAAATTATGTCATCAACGTAAATCTACACAAGTAGAATATCCTCCCCGTATTTTATCTTGAATAAAGTTGGGTCAATTGTACCTTTAGTAAAGCCTTTGGACATCAGGAGTTTGATTGTTCATTCCTTACAGGCTCTTGGAGCTTGCTTTATCCATACAAAGCTTTCCATAGAAGGTAGACTTTTTCTGGATGATCTGGATCAACGAACCCTTCCGGCTGAGCAACTTAAACCTCCTCCTTTTTTTTAGTGGACCATTAAGAAATGCTTTTTTTACGTCCATCTAATAGATTGGAAAAGGACTTGTGTGTGAGTGGGCAACGAAAATCCTGAACGCTTTCCAAGCGGCAACTTGCTAATGACGCGCTCAGGACGCTGGAGTTAACAACTTTAATTCCTGAGCATAACCTTTAGTACAAGTCGCGCTTGTTGGAATTATAGTCTGATCTTCATCTTTTTGTTCTTCTCATAACCACTTTGCTGAGATATAGGAACCAATCTTGCCAATGGTTGTCGACGATTTCCCAGTCCGTTTAGTCTGTCGAACTAATGAAGTTCATCCTGCATTGCTTCGATCCATGCAGAATTAGCCATTGCCTCCTTAATGTTCTTCGGTTCAACAATACTCACCGTGAGCGCGAACATACACATTTCAGGATCTGTGGCAAGCTGTCGTCTTGTTTGAACTGGCATGGTTGGATTTCCACGAACTTGTTCTAATGGATGATCTCTGGTCCACCGGTAATCATAACTTTTTGGTTGAAATGAATGCACATCGGTATTATCAATGTTGCGTGAGGAAGACTTAGCAATTTCTTGTACCCGAGTACAAAAAGGATTTATAAATTTAGCTTCTTGAAACGATGCATTCAGTGCTTGATCATTGTTGTTTTCCTCAGCTTGACCGTGTGTTGGATTGTAATATTCTTCAAGTAAAGGACTGAAGAGAAATTCCAACCCTTGTTGTGACGAATCTGTCTTTTCTACTGGAGAAACAACATTTTGTCTTGGGGGCACGGGGTCAGAGTTGTCATAATCTGACGCCTTTTGTCCTTGAGGAACGAGGCCTGAAGAGACATTTTCAACAGACATCTCTTGTCGTTGTGGTGCGAGGTCTGAACTGTTATGATCAGACATCATTTGATGAAGAACGAGGCTTGAACTGCGTTGTTCAAACGTCAGTTGATGAAGAACGAGGCTTAAACGAGGCTTGAACTAAGTTCATCATTCTAAAATAGTTTTTCCTTTTCCTATTTTCTCTCATTCTCTCTCAATTCTCTCTCCTCTTTCTCTCTCTAAAAGATCAACTCTCTCTCTAATTTCTAGGTGGATTCGTGTATGATATATGTTATGAAGTGATTACGGGATCCTACATCCAGTGAATCTGAGAGTCAATGTGACTGCTCTAAAGGTGATAATGCATGTACTTCTAACCCTCAGGAACCGATCAGCAAACGGTTTCCAAATTTAATTTTCTCTATGACAGGTGGTCAAAATTGGTTTGATACTTTGATAATTCCACTACTTTTCGAGTATAAACCAAAGGACAAAGCAGATCATGGAGACAATGAATGTGACACTTGATGAGCTTTCAGCAATGGCTTGTAATCAAATGTCAGATTGCAACCCGTTCTTCAGATAAAAGGAAAATGTACTTGTCAGTGTGTTTATCCTTAACAACAAAAATAGAAATCTTTTGGGTCTTGAGCTACTTTTGAAGCATTTAGTGTTTGTTAGCTCAAGTCAATGGCTTATGTATAATTCAGTACATAACCCAGTCCTCAAAGAAAAAGGAGAGTGTACGCCTCAGTGCGCTTTACCTTAAAAGGAAGAGAAATTTCCTTGTTTTTAAAACTGTTGAACATAATTTTTCAAGAATTTTTCAAAAGGATTTTCAAAATGTTTCAAAATTCTGTGTTCAACACTCTCTCCTCA
>BQNB010081898.1:0-25761 GCA_026074375.1 Tanacetum coccineum
TGGAGTCCACTGGGTGTGATTATACTCATTAGTGCCTCATTCCAGACCTAGTTTGGCCTTGAGAGGAAACTGGTGAGGGGTGTTTGGTACTATGAGAGGTCTAATTCTGATGGATGTACCATAAGGAAGGGCTTCTTTTGGTATAAAAAGGTCTAGGAGGATAGTGTATATCTACTTAATACACTATCATAGGAGGTAAGGGCTGGTTCTAAGTGAGAGTAGGTGTTCCCTTCTTAGTGATGCCATACTCTCTTTTCCATCTTTTTCTATTCAGTAAGGGGTAGCTGCTGAATGGTTTAAAGAGGTTAATGGTGTGGAAATGTAGCTGATATAGGTATAGCTCCTCTCTTAGTGTGAAAGGGTGCTATATACTGCTTGATGATGCCATTTTAATCTTGTTTATTGTGGGTTGAGTGAATTAGATTTGGACTGAGGGTGGAAATGCAGTCAAGAGTATATGGTTCTTGGTGCTTAAAAAGGTGAGTTTAAAGGTTGTTTATGCTGTATATGGTGCTGAAAGGCTGCACCAGATGTGTTCTCAGAGATAATTAATCACTAGTATCAGAGATCTTTGGTAGTATAGTTAGAGTTAAAGTTTTGTTTCTTTATTTCTGTTTTGGAAGAAAGGAATAGGTCTTGTCTATTCCTTGACTTTGTAATGCTCTCATTGTTATTAATAATATATTGTTCACCTTTGCACCAAAAAAAACTCTTTTAAGACATTTTTGAGATGGGTGATATATCCAATGTATGGTCGTATGTCGTATCTTGTTCCTATTTCTATTTCAACCTTGTATTATTATTATTATTATTATTATTACTCATTTACATTCCTCTATTTAGCTTTCTACAATGACTTTTTCTACTTAGGTGCTTAGGAGTTGGGTTTTCTTATTTTAAGGATAACTTTTTTTATACTAGAGTTAAGGGCAAGGACGAAACCAGTACACAATTTGACCAGATGCACTTACAAAAAATTATACAAAACGAGGAACACAAATTTTTTGGATCATGAACATTTAAGAAAAAATGAGGGGTTTTTATACAAAATCTAACACTACGCCGCAAAATTCCAGGGGTGTCCTTGTACCCACCCAGGTTCCGTCCCATATTAAGGGGATTTAAAAATGGAGGAGTTTTTGAGTAAGATGTACGCGGCCTGATCGGAGGTCAAGGGCTAAAAAAATCTCGCATGTGTACATTTGGCCCTGGATTAACCTGGTGAAGTCACGTACATCTGAGTGAAAAAGAGTTTTGCCCTTCCTGAAGAGGGAAAACCCTCATCAGTTTACTCGTTTGTACAACCAGTCGACCTTGACCAACTCAAGATGCTTAATAGATAAGGTTTGAACCTTAGACTTTTTGTGAGTACGAGAATATTAGGATGAGTGACCACTAGACCTTTATACTTTAAAGTTTGTCATCTAGTTAAAGTTTTACAAAATAAAAACACTTAATGTTATGTAGAGGATGATCCATAGTTTTATTTTTGTTATTAGGGAGGTGTTTATGTAAGCTTATGTTTTTGGCCTAGGCTTATATTTTAAAAGAAGCTTATAATTAGTGTTTGACCTGGCTTATTATAGTTACTATGTGTATGATGATATAAAAGTCCTTTGCTAAAACAGCCCTTACATAAGCCCAATATCCCTCAAATAAGCCACCAATTTTTAGCTTATCAAAACCCCATTATACAAGCTTATAAACCCCCTTATAGACACTTGTTTGAGCTTGTTTTAGTTATATAAGCTTGTAAGCCCTTAAATAAGCTTAAACAAACACCGCCTTAAGAAAGTTTAGTTTGATGATTACTGATTGATTATTAATTACTGAGTCTTAATGTCTTGGATATATGCATAATCATTGTAAGTGTTATGGTAAACGAACATGGGATAAATGTTTGGAAACCGAAACACTTATTTTGTTTAACGCAGACGCAGACCCGTGTTATTTTTTGCATAGCATGGAAGTACAGTTTTGCATGAACACTACAACAAAATAGTTAACTTTTCACACTTATTAAGACACGTGTTCACACTTTATAGTCTGTGGAGTTGAAAAGTTCACATTTAATTTGTGTAGTTTGTGTGAACAAAATGGATGTAGCAAATAATTTCACACTTGTAAGTGTGAAGATTTATAAAAAAGTTCACACTTTTAAAACAACTCCTCACACTTTTAAGTGTGAATATTTTTTCATATTCATAAGTGTGAATATGTTCAAAAAAAAGTTCACGGTTTAAAAAGTGCAAAGAAAAAGTGTGAACAAGTGACTAATTTGTTGTAGTAGAAATTGTATATTAAGTATAAAGTAATAATATAAAAGTGGTTGTGTTAGTAGTGTAAAAATTAAAAAGCAAAGAGCTGGGTGAATTTATAAAAGGTGGTTATAAAAATGAAAAATACAATAAATTTAATAAAAAGGTTTGAAAAAAAATAAATAAAAAAAATAAATAAGGTGGGTATTAGGGGAAAAAGGAGTTTTTTGGTTGGGGCGTTGGAGCGTGGTTTGGTTCATAACTAAAAGTTGAAGAGGTTAAAAAAGGTTCGGTTTGGGTGTTTTCGGGGGAACTAGATGTTTGGGGTTTGAAGCTGGCGAAATATTAAAAAGGGTCTGATAAAAAATAAAAACAGATTGTATATTAATAAAGTACGTAGTGTTAGTTGTGTTTGTTGGTTGGTTGTGTAAAATAAGTTGTTGGGAGGATTTTTTGGGATTTGTGAGGTTAAAAAAAAAAAAAAACCCCCCCCCCCCCCCCCCCCCCCCCCCCCCCCCCCCCCCCCCCCCCCCCCCCCCCCCCCCCCCCCCAAAGTAGGTCAAGAAGGATTAAAAAAAAAAAAAAAAAAAAAAAAAAAAAAAAAAAAAAAAAAAAGGGTTTAAAAAAAAAAAAAAAAAAAAAAAAAAAGTTGGGACAAAAGAAAAAAAAAAGGCGAAAAAAAAAAAAAAAGTAGGTTTCGTATATTTTGGTGTAAAAATAAACAATAAAAATAATGTGTGGGTGTTTGCGAGTAAAAGAGTGTAACAGTGATAATTTGTTGTAGTAGAAATTGTATATATTTATATAACATACATGTACATGTGACAAGTCACTTGGTAGGGTGTCGAGGCAACAAAGGATATAGTTTTATACCTTATAACTGTAGTTACCGGCTTACTGCAATACGGCATACTTGAGAGTATGTGCAGAGTTTTGAGAGCAGGATAATAGGTTTTAATGGAATTTTTTACAAGCGCTATTTTAGATGTGGTGACATGCGTTTGTTCTGCAATGTGTACATGACGTGGATTGAGACTCATAGATTTCAAAATATCATTCCTATATGCTGATGTGTTAATGCAAGTTTGCAACTATGTTACTGTTATTTAAATACTTCATATGTTTTAGCTAATATGTTATGCAATTTGTGCAGACGTCATGCCTAAAAAATTATTGGGGTACGACAATCCATCTTTGGAGGACTTACCTGATGATTTCATGCTAGATATTTTATCTAGACTCCTAGTGAAGTCAATGGCATACTCTAAGTGTGTATGCAAGAATTGGCGAAATCTAGTTTCGAAATGTTGGTCACCTGACCTGAGTGCCTTTTGATTTATTGCTACGAGTGTGTAGATGTTGGTACTCATCCAAGAACATTGAAGTTGACAGAGATTGAAGGAAAACATAATCAAAATCGTTTACTTCGCGACCTTTTCATGGAAATTCGTATTGCAGATATTTTCCCAGGATCCTTGCTATTCGTAGTGGGCTCGATCAATGGTTGATATGCATGTGGGAGGTTGGTGATGACGGTGATGAAGGTGATAACACTTGCATATGTAAATCAGTCCCCAAAGAATATATGATCCTCCCTAAACAACAATTCAGCGTAGAAAGTTATATGGATCTAAGCTGTGGTTTTGGAGTTTCATTGGCAGGGGAGCACTAAGTGATACGGATTTTATGTGAGAGTAAGACAATCAAAGTTGAGGTTTACACCCTTGGCACTAACCAATGGAGAAGTTTGGAAGTCCCTGACTACATTAATCTAAGGCATTGCACTAATAAAAGCAACCACATTTTTAAATATGATCATGGTCTATATTTAAACGGCAATGTTCAGTGGGTTTTTGGTGATCAGATATTGTCTTTTAATTTGGACAACGAGACATTTCAACTATTTCCATTCCCTCCTCATGATCATAAAAAAACCTGGGCACGTCAGATTTTGGGGGTCCTAAAAGGCTGTCTTAGTCTAGTGGTTGGATTCTGATGGAGGGATTTATCTTCAAGTTTTTGTGTTTGTATTGAGAAGATACGGATGTGGACAGAATACAGGAAACCACAAACCTAGTGATATGTATGTTCTTTGGTCGTTTTCTTACATCAAGTAATGCCATTTTTTTTTTTTTTTTTTTTTTTTTTTTTTTTTTTTTATGATGGATGGGATATAATATGTCATTAAGGCATAGTTAGGGGTCTAAATGGTCAAGGCCACATAATTAAGGGGATAATTCTAACATTCTTCTAGTTGGCCGTATAGCCATTTAGATGTATACATAAACTTGAGAATTTATATTGGCCAGTTTCAAGTTTATAAGAAATTATTAATAATTCTTTATAGCACCAAAGCAAAAGGATACAGTCACACGTGTCGCGTTTGACATGGGACCCCCATCCATTATACTAATGGCACTAATATGAAATATATGATTTCATTAAGCCAAAATGATAATGAAATAATGTGGTACAAATTTGTGTGTCTATATCGAAACATTTGTGTTCACAGTGTTTAAAGTAAGTATAGGACAAACTAGCATTTATAGTGAAGGATATTGTCTTTAAGAGCTTGTTTTAATAGTTAACCATTTATCATGAAATTGTTACTAGCTACAAATTTAGGTTAGTGTCTTGACGAAAACCTATTTTGGCAAACATGGCCATGTCACCGAAATCTTTGGGTGGTAGACCTTTAGTTAGCGAATCCGCATGGCTTTTTCATGAGTTTTATGTGCTCGATAATTATACGTCTGTTCCTCTACTTTTTCACATACAAATAAGTACTTTGATCAAGTTATAAAACGGGGGCCTTTTTTTTTTCCAGTTGATACTTTTTACTGTTGGAGTGCTCATGGCTGCGCTATTATCGCAGTAAATCTTCAATGGCCTTGATATGGAGTTAATAATTTTGAGTCCAGTGATTAAATTTCTCAACAACATTGCATGGCATGTCGCATTATAAACTGAGACATATTCAGCCATCATCGTTGATGTCGTTGTTAGCACTTGTTTTTGTATCTTCCAAGAAATAGGCCGGACTTGAAAAGCATGAAATTTTATCCCAAAGTTGATCTACTAGTTGTCTTTGCATTTCACAAGGTCTGAATCGGCAGTATCCAATAACTTTAAGGGTGGTTTCATTATGGATCTAGTTTAAGTTTAGTTTGTACTCTTTGGTTTCCTTATAATTATCGCAATACTTCTTAGCATCTTTCAATGAAGTCAGGCTAGGATTAGATTGAAAACCTGCCCTAACATGCCATATATAAGCGGATATCTGTCGAGTAAAACTTATAGAATACGTTATGTTTCAACTACGGAAGCAAAAGGAATTCGCTTCATTTCCTCAATTCAACATAGTTTTAGGATCATTTGATGCGACCCGAAAATATCACCCTTAATTTCCCGAGAGTGACTGTGGCGTGAGCAATGTTGCTTAATTGTACAACACTATTGACTACGCGTCTATATAGCTTTTGGGATAATCAAATTTCCATTGGCTCGATCTCGGTGAATTTCAATTCAAATAACATACGAAGGCCTCACCAAGATCTTTCTGTCATAGTTTTTTTTCCTAGATAGCAAAGTTTTGACTATTGACAACAATTCATATTATTACTTGCTAAAAGGATATCATCCACATAAAGCACAAGTATAATAAAATTGCTCCCACTCATCTTGAGGTATACGCACTGATCTACCTGATTCTAGATGAAGTTGTGTTTCTTCAACACTTCATCAAATTTTAAATACCATTGACGAGATGCTTGCTTAAGCCCATAAATAGATTTCTTGAGTTTACAAACTAGATGTTCTTGGCCTTTAGATTTAAAACCTTGTGGTTGGGCCAAGTACACATCTTTATATAAATCTCCATTAAGAAATGCAGTTTTGACGTCCTTTTGATGTAACTCTAAGTCAAAATGAGCTATAAGGGCCATTACGATCCTTAGGAAATCTTTTTTCGATACAGGAGAAAATATTTCTTTATAATAAAACGCCCCTCCTCTTTGAGTATACCTTTCGCAAACAAACGCGCTTTATATCACTCAATATTTCCCTTTGTGTCACTTTTTGTCATGAAGACCCACTTGCATCCACCGGTTTTTGCCCCATAGTTAATTCACCCAAATTCCAATAATAAATATCTCAATTATTACATCACCTCATACCAATCATCCCACCCACATCTAATCAGACAGATGTGAGAGTGCATACTACATTCAACCACCATGAGAGAGATGTGCATTCGAGCTCAAATGCAGAGAGATATCGATCCCCACCTACCAACCCTCCCAAAATAACAACTTAATATAAAACGTCCAAATATTTAGGGTTTCCTACTTTATTTTTCGGATTGAATTGTATGCGCTATCATCATAGTGAATGAATTTTAATATTGTTGTGCTTATCGCTGTGTGTTACTTGTTTCTCATCAGAGTAACATGTATAGTAGTTTGTAATAAGGTCTTTCTGAGTTAAGTCTAAAGATTGTGTTGCTTGTTGTTCTGAATAGTGCGCAGTGTAGTATAGAATAGCGATAGTGCAGTATAGACATAGAGTGCACTCATAATGTAGTAAACTCGCTAGAGTTCGATCTTACGAAGCTTGTGTGAGCGACAAAGTGGTGGTAGTAACATTAATTACTGCTCGTGTGTGTACTTTAGTTGAGCAACTTCTGTGGCAAGAATATCTCTCATAAGTAAGGGAGCGTGAAGAGTGAACTCATATATTTTTCTTGTAACAGTAATAAGAACTAGAATGTGTAGTCGATAAGACATAGTGAGACTTGTGCTTGAGAAATACTGTCTCACCGCATGACACACCGCCCTAATGGTTCCGCGCAGAAAGGTTCGGTTTACAGTGGAAACTCTGACATGTGCGGGTGTTACCAGTTGATCCATATTAGATCACATAATCCCATTGGGTGCCGCATATTTGTAATGAAAGGTATCGGTATTATAATCATCTCGCTCTAACAATCTGCGTAACCCTTGTTAGATGTATGTTGAATATAAGTCATGCGATTTTGTACCGAGCTAGCGTGGTTGTAGATGTAAAGATGAGCTAGAAGTCTGTAAAGAGTGAGAATAATGAAAGTGGAGTCTAGTTGTAGATTCGATGATATTTGGTAGAATTGTGATATAGAGACTTGAAGTGCTGTTTACAGGCTCTGCGGATCATTCTTGCCAAACTAACCCGCAAATACAATATGTGGGTTTTCTACTCTGTCACGCAAGAAGTTAAGGTTGTAAGTCATTGTAATGTAGATGGAAGTGGTATGGCTGTGAGTGAAGATCTAGTGACTCTGTTAGCAAGAGATGAAGCTTCTGGTGTTGATATATGGGACTCTCTGGAAAATCTCACACAGAGTGAAATTAGTGAGAATATGAGTGACTGTTCAGGTTTGCGCAAAGTTAAAGAGAAGAATGGAGAGAGGTGTTTTTGTAGTGAGTGCTAAACTCCAATTGTCAGAAAAGTGAGTACCATAGTATTCAAATATGATAGAGGCGAAGCGCGCAGAATCATGTCGATGTGCGCATCTTCTGCAAGAGCTGCTGAAAACATTATCTGTGTATTTATGTCTGGGTGTGAGGGTAAGGGAAAATATAGGAGATAAGAGATAACAGAGGGTTGTGTTAAGTAATCACGTGTAGGTGTCTTCGAGTCTCGCGGTTGTATCACAGGAGACTATTGTGTATTAGGAAGAGCTAAGTCAAGTTCCGCGCGCTGTTGTGCCTTGGTACCGTACTCTGTGGGATATATGGATGCATAATATTTCACCTCCCCTATCCGCACAACTACTTTAATTATCGGTCAAGTTGATTTTCAACTTCCGCTTTAAAAGTTTTAAACATTTCAAGTGATTCGGATTTTTCATTAATTAAGAACAACGTAATGTAACTGAGATATCGTCTAATGGACGGTATTGAATATTTATGACAACCAATTGCCCGAAGAAAATGGTCCGCATTATGTCGGTATGCGATTAATTTAATTATTGGTACTTTCGTGTGGGCTCATTTCTTATTTCCTTTGGTCATTTTTCCCTTTATGCATTCTACACATTTTTCATAAATCTGTGAAATCAGATTAGGTAGAACTCTCATCTTCACAAAGTCTAAGTCTTTATGTCTAGTGAAATATGGTCTAACGTTGGGGCCATAATTTTGATGAGGTTTTCTGGATCTTGTTTTTTTCTTATTTTGATTCACATTCTCTTTATCGTTAATGGATCATAAAGGTTCCAAAAAATGATTATACTTAAACATATTTTAAAGAGGTTTCCTAAGAAACCATCTACCAACCACACAGGAATTTAACTATATTATACTTCTATTGTATCCCAAACCGCCTAAATTTAAGTGTCATATATAATTAGTTTAGATACTATATATAAGGATTCGAGTCCTGACTCGGTTCCTAAAGAGTTCCTTTAAAGATTTAAACAATAAAGCCATCCTCCTTTAATTAATAATGGGTCCCAATAAGCTTCTACGTTAAACTCAACTCCTTTTTACCCGTCTTTATACACGTTCGTTGGTTTCTTTCCCATATCTTCGGATGGTATGGTATCCTGTAAAGAATTCAGCATTGTGTTACAATGGATCCAATGTCATGCCTACCATAGATATTAATAGGGACATTAATATTGAATGATCATCGACTCATATAAAGATTCAATTATTACTTTTCTTTGCTAACCATTCCTTTAATTCGGTACAATCCTTTTGAGATATGCCTTTTCTTATGGCAAATAACTTGGCATTTTGGTTAGGATTTGAATGAGCTAGTACTTGTATCTGTTTTCTGGACCTTTATTGGGAGTAATTTTGCTCAACTTGAACCTTTGCCCTTCCTTGAGCATTTTCTCTTATTGGAGGTTGTAGGGTTTTAGCAACATGAACGGACATTCGGGCTTTTCAATCTTTGAGGCGTTCTTTCTCCTCTCTGCACACCATGGTCAATCACAGTTCGCTCAATTTTCCAATTTCCTTTTTTAGTTATTGTAATTGATCTTGAAAGGACCAAATTGCATAGGGAGAGATGTCATAATGAAATGAACTAAGAAATCCATTCACTGCTTTTCCTTGCTCCTTGCCTTTCAGTTTGTTTGCCATATGTCTCTCATTAATGTGCTCACGTATACCACTAACCCATCTTACTTTGTACTCAACATTTTGTGGATTCAAAGTACTTGCATGGGCTTTTGAAGTCCCTTTAAATTGTTCCTCTAAGGAGCTTAAGTACTCCTTTGCATTCTCAGAGTCAGGAATGGCTCCTCGAATGGCAACGGATATGGAGTTCTTAATGATTATGAGCGACATATGGTTAGATCGCTCCCACTGTTCATAAGCACGTTTTTGATCTGCTGTACTTTCAGCAGTAAGTGCAGCGGGAGGATCAATAACGAAGGCATGGATCGAGATCCTTTACTCCCTTTTGCCTTGGTCAAGGGCATTCGGTTAGGATCTGTATTAGGGTTGCTATATAAGTGTATGCTTAAACACGAATCATAACCCATATTGAAAGTTAAGGTAGATGCTGACATAAATTGAAAATTAAATGTATGCTCAGGTAAAACTAAAGGAATTAATGGGATATATATGTAAAGGGAAGCATATCAGTTATAAGGATAAACCTATCATGAAACACCAAAATAATAGGTATATAAGATGTTGAGCCTAATTTTCAACCTTGTGTTGGCTTAGTTGACAATTAAACCATTAGACATCTTTAATTAGACTAAGCATACATACATATCACATATCACCGTTGGGCAGAAACGCAACATATATGTTAATTATGCTAATATATATTTCATTGTTTAAGTTATCATACAAATAACCATTGAGTTCATTGAGTGATAACATGAACAATGTTGCAATATGGTATATTAATCCAATAACCATTCGTTGGACTGATTATCTAGTTTAACATAAAAATTGCCATTTGACAATAACATATTCAACAAATTTAGTAATAGTGAAAATACATATGAATAGGCAGATTGTTGATATCAGATTGATAATAGTGAAAATACATGAACCAACAATACATGAATATCAGATTGTAACTATATCATGTTGGAGTTTCGTGTACAAGTTGTTCACTTTATAATAATATTAGTGTGACAGAAAAGTGGATTCATAAATTACTACTGTTTCTTTTATAGACATAAAACATGATACATCAATTAATCATTCATCATCTATTATAGATAATTAAAGCAGTAATAATATGTATATTAAAAGGTTCGGTACAGACTTTGCATGAACAAATGGCATTTAATATTTGTTCATGAATCCATTTATTGAGTGAAAGAAACAATCGATTAATCAATTATATCATTTAAACGTTTGACCAATAGAATTAACCCATTAAAGAATTAACCAAATAAAGTCACCGTTTCATACGGCAATTGATATCAATGAATATTAATAATTTCCGTTCCTTTTAATCGCATACTGTCATTCATGACATAGTTATTATTAAATCAAAATTAATTCATGAGATTAAACGGCTCTTGATGTCACATGTTATATTAATTATACATGTCCAGGATCAATCTCATGTAATCATAACAATAACATGAGAACTTACTTGATGATAGAACCGACTGATAATTAGGGTTTGATGATGAAGTCATAACGTTATGGTTCGTCGATTCCAGTAGTAAAGTCACCAATCCGATTGAGGGATTTTATCTCAAGTTATTGGTGTTTGATTGAGAGAGAAAGTTATGTGACAGAATACACGAAACCACAAATCCATATATTGTTATGGTTGTTACTTCCATCAAGTAACTGCCATATGATGGATGGGGTATAATATGTCATTAAGGCATAGTTAGGGGTCTAAATGGTCAATGCCACATAATTAAGGGGATAATTCTAACAATATTGTCTTTTAATTTGGACAACGAGACATTTCAACTATTTCCATTCCCTCCTTATGATCATAAAAAAACCCGGGCACGTCAGATTTTGGGGGTCCTAAAAGGCTGTCTTAGTCTAGTGGTTGGATTCAGTGTTTGGGTGATGAAGGAAGACGGAATGCAGAAATATTGGCATCTCGAGTGTGAGATTAAAGAAAGTTTCAATCCTTGTATAAATTTTCTAACATGGTATCCTATATGTCTCTTTGATGGTTTAAACGGTAAAAGTATTTTGATGGTCGAAATATGTAAAGAGGAAGATGAAGATCAATATGAAGATGAAGACGAAGACGAAGACGAAAAACAAGATCACGAACGAGAGAACAAACAACTTGTGGCATATTGTCTTGAGACAAAAACAATTGAAGACACAACAATAATTGACCACTATTTCATAGTAAGAACGTATTGTCCTGGTTATATGAAGCTCCAAAACTTCCAGTCACCAACCGGAGTTCGTATCTTCTAAAGGTCAGCCAACATTCTGCATTTTACACACATTATCATTTTTTAGTCCAATATTTTTTAGTCGAATGAATAACATTTTATTGGATTTTAGTAGCTAAGAAAATAACTTCATATCTGATTCAAATTGTTTTTAATAAGTTTTAGAAATTCATTACACATGATAGAAACTTTTTTTGTTGGATATACAACACATTAAAATGGATATAATGACAAATATTCGACAATCTTTTTCTCTTTATAAGAGAGTTTTAGATGACGTCATCAAATGGCGAAATTGTAGATTTGGCCATGTTCACAGCTTCTCATGCCTCTGCTATATATACATGATGCCATAAACCGGTTCTTATTTGTTTATATATATATATATACAAATAGGGTGTATAGAGATGTATCGAATTATCGATATTGTTGTGATGCTTCTTAAACAAGTATCACTTGTCTCGGAATACTCATACAGCAGGCTGCTTAGTAACATACTTTGTGAAGGGTGCCTTTTGAAGTTTTCTGCACCTGACATACTAGATTAAAGTGTTTTGGATACTTGAGGGATGTTTGGTTGGTAAAGGGAATCGCTATGCTAAAAGGAATGTGAATGGGAATGGGTTTTGAAGCCTACCGCCCTACCTTGCTTGGAGCCTTGGAGGGTTTAGAAGATACCTATGTTTATGGGTTTGATACATATTTTCAAATATTAAACTCGCTAACCAAACATTATGTATTAGGAATGCAAGTAATTCCCTTTTTCCAAACCCCTTAAACCAAACACCCCCCTTAAGTGTATATTTTCCTCACTCTGTTATTATCTAACTCAGAGCAATTGAGAACGTTCATAGAGAAAAATATAATTTTTAGCCACAAAGACGACGATTTAAGTGGATTTGTTAAGGCATAGTACATCCAACTAAACACTTTACGTCTTTACCCGTCTTTGTGTTACAATCAAATTTATATTTTAGATCTTTAGATACTAGATTAGTGATTGTCGAGAAATAATACAAAAGTTGATAGTCTGTCTACAAATTGTGATGTGATGATCTATCAAATCCCTTAAAGTTAGTGGGTCAAATTGCCAACTCGATGTAGAAATAATGGTTTACGTTTAAGCATTAGCGTTCATAGTCTCAATGTAACAGTTACCCTTTCTTTGTTATTGACGTGAGAACGTCAAAGGTAACGAGCCCTCAGACGGTGAGGCCCGGGTCCATAATCCAGTAAAAATGAAGATAACATGAAGTTAGGGTAACACACACTTACACCCTAAAATAACAAATTTTGCGATGCAAAACGACAAATATATAAAGCATGAAACACCCTGCTAAATTAGAGTTCAATACTACAACAGTCCGTCCTTTAGTAACAATGGAGAACAATGGAGATTCTGTTTTCTTGTAAAAATGCTTTCGTCCGCTTTTTTGAAACGATGAAATACATTTTCACGAATAGCAAAAATAAAAAGAACTAAGACGATATGCATAGCCAAGACCCTGGGTTGGGAAGCCAAATGGCCAAAACTTTCCTTTAGTAACATGTCTTAATCTAGGAAATTCTTTGCCTTGTGCGATGTAAATTGTGGAGTGTCGCCGCAAACCTATATTTTATTCAAATTTTTAGAATAAAGGTTATAACATAAATAAAGGGACATAAATTAAGAGGTCAAATGAATATAAAGGAATTCCTTGTTGAAGATAAGCATAAATCAGAGAGTAATTTGAAAGAATATATACTCTTTTAAAGCCATCTCGTTGGTCATGAGGTGGTCTTGCTCCAATAGGCCCGTCGCCAAATTCACTCTGGTCACGGGTTTTTTCAATAAGCCCTCCCCAACCTTAACAAGATTCTCCAAGTTCTCTTGCGTTGCCAAATCTATGGAAGCTATGTCTTCACCTAAGGTGTAATCCTGAAATATGCCAAAGACACAAACTTTCAATACTTCAAGTGTGCTTGTTTAGGTTTCGTTTGATTCATTTTGGTTGGGTTTTCTAAGCTTGGCAGAAAATTTTAGTTGCGTACCGTTGTATATGATTTAACTGCCTTAATCTTATTTCACTAGATCATCAATTTGAGTAACATAATTATAACTATGTATAATCTTTAGTGGAAATGATATGCAAAAACGTACCTGAATTCTCAAATAATATTCTTCTGAGTAGAGAGCCTGCAAAACGGCAGAAATGAAATATTCAGTCATATCACTGTTACTCCAAACATCCAACAATGGAGTCGAGCCGCCACTCATCAACCACCCTAAAATGCCCCAACGGGATGACTTTGAAGCATCGTACTTCTCCTGAAATATTGGAGAGCCAGTACCTAATGACAAAACTAAAAACTGGCCATATTTCTTTGTCTCTGTTGTAATTCCTTTACTTATTTCCATAATCACTTCTCTTACCGCCACCAACGTCTAAGAAAAATGCAAATATATTATTAGGCTAATATAAAACTATATATAAATAATAGTAATTTAATTTTTAAGCTAACTACACTTCGTGAAAAAAAATAATAGTATTATGATGTCAATATACTTTTTAAGTTACGTCTTTTTTTTAAAGTTACATCTTTTTAAGTTACGTATTTAAACATACATTTTTTTTATCTGCCACATAAATTATATAAAACGACTCTTTACACATTTATTTATTAGTAATATTAGTAAACAATACAAACCGGATTGTTGGCGACTACTCCACCATCGATAAGATTGAATTCCCTAGATTTTCTTCCTTCAAAATCTTCGATATGAAACATATGAGAAGGAAGATAAGTTGGAGCAGCGGATGTTCCTATGCATATGTCAGATAATTTGGCATCAAGGCTCGGCGTCGCCTTTAGCTGATTAAACAAGCACAAGTATTAGTTTGCTACAGTTATATTGTTTAATATGGAACATCAGTTGAGAAAATAACTTTTGGTAGCTGATAACCGTCACATAATGGCTTTAGCCACAATAGATGAGTACATTCCGTACCTGATAGCTTGAGAAAATAGTGGGACGCAGATGTTTTATGTCATATGTCGGAATCACGACATTTGTTAATGTTTCGTGGAAGCGTTTTTCTTGTAATATCTCGCGAATGAGATTGTGCAGGTAGTCTCCATCGTGTTTTGGTCCCCAGAATGCTTTGATCATAGTTGCAGCACGAGCCAATAGATTCTTTCTACATATTGTGCCAAAATATGATGAGACAGTAGAAAACACTATTAACAATATCGGAAAGTTGCTTATATAGTGTGTAGTTTTCAGCGATACCAAAAAGTAACTCGAGTAACACCAAAAGATACACCTCACCATATTTACTAATAGTTCATTTCTAATTTTTGTAAAAAAAATACCCCTGAAGTAGTAAAGTTGATCGATCAAACTAGTGACATGTCAAGAAAAAAGACGTCAGAACACTAAGTCAGCAAAACGTTTTGTATTAAAACAATAATAAGTCAATAAAGGTTAAGGATAGAAAACACAACAACAAAAACAACATACCCAATCCCGCGAGAGCGAAGTGTTAAGGATAGAAAACATTGACAAAAAATGTTAAAAAGGAATAATAATTATAGGAAAACAAAGCCGTGCATATGAAGTTGACCACACTAGATTACTATGAGAAAGGAAGTCATACAGGCCACAATCAGAGGTGGCCATACACGCTGAAAGTTGTTTTGTTGACCTATTCCGTTACAAAAAACAGAGATTATTTATAACAAAAGATTGGGATTGCCAACGTTGGCATTACACGCTCCTAAAGTCGACATTCTTCATTGCAGCAAAAGAGCAATACATTGGTGTTGCAAAAATATGTAACAGATAGTTTGCATTGCCAGAAAACTTCTTAATGATTTTCGGAAGAAATATCATTTGAAACAAATATTTCTTGGTACGATGCTTCACATCACATTTCTGTGCAAATATTACGATGCTCCATTAATCAACACTTATTTTTAGAAAAAAATGATGGAAGCACAATCAGACTTCTTGAAATTAATCTTCAAAAACAAGTTTCCAAATTAAAGCAGGGCATTCGCAACGTGAAAAAATATCACAAAATCAGTAATGAGATCACAAAGTTTTCACACATTGTTTATTTCAATATAACATGTACCTGTGAGTTTGGAATATTTTAGGCGAATGTTTAAGATAAAAATCTTTGACATCCTTAGCCGTAAATAATAGGCGACCCTCTTTGTTTGGAGCCGACAGCATAGCTGTTACAAGACCACCTGTACTTGTACCCGCAATTACATCAAAATAATCTGCAAGTCTGACATTCTCGCCACCTAATTTCTATGGAATTATAACATAGCTTTTCACAACAATATCCTTACAGTAGATCTGAAATGAAACACAAAAGAACTTGTAATTGACTATACTCATAAAATGTACCTGTAGCTCAGTTTCCAAAGATGCAAGAATCAAACTCGGAATGATTCCTCGTACTCCACCCCCATCGATGGAGAGAATTATGACTAGCTTAGGTGGTTCTGATTCTTCCTTAAACTACATGGTTGATAAAATATTATAATTACTAGATTTTATTTGAAGAATACATTTAGCAACATGTGGTACACTGAGGGAAACTAAAGTACTAGTGATCACAAACCTCTTGGAATGTGACAGGAGTCGCAGGTGATGGACCAACTGGGTTAGGTGGGTTCTGACCCGTGTTCTTGATCGGGTAAGATGGTTCCATTGCAATTCCACATTTTCCATTGTTTCCTCTATACGGGTAGTCATTGTCTGTGCCAATTCCACCATTCTTGACAATGTTTTCAGAAGCATAGTCTATGGAGCCTCCATTGCAACCTAGGTTGTATGTATCACAATCCACCAATTGTTGTTCTGATAACGGAACCAGCTCACCAGTCACAATCTGGTTTATCCCTTCAACTGATCTGATTGTTGAGAATGCCCGGCTTATCCCTATTCTCATAAAGTTAATTGGCTAAAATAAGATCATATAACTCCCTCCGTCCCATATTAAATGTCTAGCTTTCTATTTCGGGATTTTGCCAAAATATCGGGTCAGGTTGCGGGTTAGTTTATTCTAACCAAAACCCGACCCGATAACACTCATAGTGTCCTGCCTAATGTAATGTAATAAGCTTAATAACAGGTTATATATATTCAGTCCTAATATTTATTGTGGAGTCATAATGATTCATGTCTTAATGCAAAGTGTTAATGACTTAAAGTATACTTAAACTCATAATATTAAAGTTTGCAATAAACCCATTTTACAATAATTTTGAAAACCTTTCGTCTATTCATTTACTGTTACACCATTAGTTGCATTTACCAAATATAAATATATGTTTAAATGCTAATCTGTTTATTTTCTTATAAAATAACTTACTCTTTGTAATTAAAGTGCTACTTAAATGAGTCTATTCATGCTCATTCACCTATAAAAAGACACAACAAAAATGCTTTTGGTGCTCTCATTGAGTCCCTAAAAATATATAAGCAACATGGTTGAACATACATGGTATGCCAGAGTTGTCTAAAGATTGCACCAGAATCTGGTTGAGGCAATCTTTGTCAAAGTGCAAAGAGCATGGCACGATCTTCGCAGATGTCCCAAGGTATCATGAATTATATATTCCTAATATATGTAAGATTTTTACGTGCAACATCCGGCACAACATGATTGTAGGCGTTATTGACGTATTGGGTTATACTTCGTTGATTCTGTGCGTCTAATATGCGTTATCTTGTTTTCAATAAATTTGATCGGAATGATTCTCTCTATTGGAGACCATGTTCCTTTCGGTGTGAATAACACGAGGATAACTGTTTTTTAGAAGTTGTTTAAAAATTGTTCATTCATGATATTTACTATTGTTATCATGCATATAATAATATTAATTGACATGTTAGTATGTTACACAAACCAATACATGAATAAGAACCTTGGGTGTTGTTTCTTTTGATGGTTGGGCTGAGATGTTCAACCAATATGCAGACAACCGAGAGTCAATTGGTAATGTGGTTCATATATAACCATTAGCTAAAGTGAAATAGTGTTTAGGTAGTACAACTTCTAAGTTAAAAATATTTTTCGTTTATGCTAAAGTGGAATTCTCAATCAATTAACATATCATAGTTTACTTTTTAAGGGTTGCATTTGTGAGTAATCCTCTTTTTGGAAGCACATTTTTTATCAACGCAGAGCTACCTCTGAAATTGATGCATTCGGAAAAAAGGTATATTTACTGAAACATATTAAACTAATACACGTTCTTCAATTTCTTTTTTGATTTATTGTAGAAAACAAGTGATTATGTGATTTTAATATAATGGCAGGTACCATCAGTTGGATGTATTTGATGAGAACCACATGATTCAGCTATTCAAAAATCTAAATCGGTACATATAACATTATTCCTTTGTAAACAATAATACTTTGCAATTCACTCTCGAGTAGCGACTTAACGACCATGGTTAGAATGATGTTAGCCTTTTTGTTAGGATTAGTTGCACTTTGTTTATTTTGGTAAGTGTGATTGACTTAAATACAATAGAATATGAATATTAATGGGCCGCCTTTGTTTTGGATTGATATAACCACAGAATTAGTTAAGCATCATCATGAAAATAAAATATTTGGAGTGTAATAAGAAGAATTTTGTATTGATGCTTCAGTTTACTTTATCTAGCACGTGTGAGAAATTGTAAACACTTTAGAGATGAAGGAAGAAGTTGTTATATGTTTTTTTAGTCCATCTATTAAATGTTGAGTCTTAAATATACTAAATACATAATTTTTACTTTATGATTTTACATGCCATTAATATGAACATTTAATGACAAGTAAGTTTAATCGAATGAGAAACCTAAATTGTTCTTATAGGATAGTACTTTTATTTAACTACATAAATGCTCTTATGAATTGTATATAGAACATGATACATAAATCACATAAACATTAATTGTGCTAATAAGCACCAAGTTCTTTTCAAGTTTTCATCATTTAATCTTTTTTCCTTTCATTTGCTTTCAAATAAATGCATAAAACATCAATCACCGTTATTGGATAATATAAATAACACTTTTTGATTGTATTCCTCAAGCCCTTACAAATAATAATAATATTCACAAGGAAAAAGTTCCAAACACTATTACGTATTTTACTAGATGATGATGCACATGAGATAAATGAATACACGTTTCAAAATCGACAAGGTGAATATGTGTTTAACAAGACTTCGAATGAAATATGTAAGGCATCAACTCATACTCTTGATCAAGAACAATTATACACACTCGAGTTTTTAAATTCTCTAAGTTCTCACGACATGTCACCTCACGCCCTAATATTAATAAAGGACCTACATTTGATGCTACTACGAAATGTTCATTCGAGCTCAGGTTTGCGCAATGGGACTCGCCTCATTATCACCCATCTAAGAAAATATTTCATTCAAGCAAAAATCATCACCGGCTCAAATATACGGGATATAGCCTTAATACCAAGAATCACTTTCACCGCAATGAAATCAAAAGTTAAGGTTTTATTGAAAAACAAAATAAAAACAAAATCGGTGCATATCACGGGTCTGAATGACTCGTATGTGTGTGTGTGTATGTGTGTATATTTATATATACATATATATATCTATACATACATATACATACAGTATAAGTCAGGTCAGTTCACAAGCAATACATTCTTACATTCCGATCCGTCAAATATTACGGGATTTTGCAGGATGTACCATAGATTAACTCCTTCTTCTACGACTAAGGAATGCTTCTTATTGTTTATTTTTCGGATTTTTACTGGAATTAAATATAATAAAGCTATTCTAATCACATATTCTCGGGGCAACGTAGCACACGGGGAGGTTCCAAGGTATGGCTACGTCAGGTGGTGTTGGGGAGGAGTGGGGTCTGTAGTTGATGTATATGGTAGTTTAGTGGATGTTGGACTCCAGATTTTCCCAAACGTAGTGTTTGCTGTCGTGTGTTGTAGTAGATGATGTTGTGTGTTGTTAGTAGTGTGTGTGTGTGTGTTCGTGTAGTATATTTTGGGTGTGTTGTTGTCGTACGTGTTAGTGAGCTGTGTATGTCCAGGTATATGATCCGCTTTTTTAGAGTCTTTGTTTACTCTGATCCTTTACTTGATCTTCTACCCAATATACATATCCGTATTCTAGTTTGTGGGATGTTTTGGAGTGATACGTGTAGGATTGCTTTCTTGTCGCATTTTTCGATATATTATAACATTCATATCTTCACATATTCATACACTATACATACATACATGTATTTATACTACTTTACTATATATATCTATAACATATCTCATGGGATGCTCATTTAGGCTTTGGATCTGGCCTTGTAAATAATGGAATTTAGTGATATAACGCGGACGCCACCTCAATTGTTGACTGGCACTAACATCATTGGCATGAAATTTCTAAAAATTGTTATCATAAAATTAGGATATTGTTGCATGTTTGAACCCTGTGTCCTTCAATAAACTTTTCATATCAATAGTTCTACCAACTTATGCCAATTCAACATTTGGGTTTCTACTATCCACACACCTAACCTCATAATAACTATATTTTAAAAAAAACCATAGGAATATCTTTTGATTTTTCAAAATATATATCAAAAGATTGCCCTTTTGATAACAATCATATCTAGTATAACATTTTGCAGTAAGTAAAAGATAAACTTTACCCAATCTGTACTCCGCCCTAGTGTGAAAATCACTACGATAAGATTTTTAGTGTTTTTTGCGATTCCAATTAAAATTAGGTTTGTGTTTGCCCTGTAATTTTAGTCACGGATTTAGCTTTTGACTTTTTTTGTTTGCCTTATTTTTATACAAAAATCTTCCATTGGTATTAAAACTTACCATTTTTGTCGCAACTAAAAACTCCTCTAAACACCGTTTATCAGGACGTAATACTGTTTGTATGTTAGGGTTATACGGGGGGTTTATTTTGATTATCCCATGTAAATCTGCCATGTTTTTTATTTTGGTCATTATTTTGGTCATTGTATTAGGATTGATTTCCATATGTTTCTTTTCTTTATATCTAGTATTGTTCTTGATAATCTACGCTTGGTATATTGCATCTTGTCTTAAATTTGCTATGGTGTCGTTTGAAGATTATGTACATGTGCTTATGTCACTTGGTATTTTGCATTTCCATAGAATTAAATACTTTGAGGGTTTATTTTCCCTATTGATTTAGCTTTTCTTTTGATATTTATGCATTATTTTTATAGATCTTATGGAATATTGCAACTAAACCGTAAATCCACCACTAATATGGAAAATAAACGGTGATTCTCACTCGTTTTTATTTTGGCTAATTTTGTATCAATTTAGACATGAATTTACCTAATATTAATGTTTTTTTAGGAAGATTTATGTCTGAGAGAAGTGATGAGTAATTATTTTTTTTGTTGATGCCACCCTAAATGTGAATTGTAACCTTTCGCAACATATTCTAACAAATAAGTTTAGAGTAAACATCTCGGCAAATTGCGGTAGCAGAATGAAACAAGGTTAATTATTATGTTCTTCCCATCCCCTTATATTGCTGCAGCTTTGTGCATAATAAGCAAAGCTTTCTCATGTATATCTTGCTATATTGTTTTAAGATTTGGCAAGCACCATAAGAACCAATTAGCTTCTTTGGTGATGGATATCTCATGATTATTAAGGATGATGATTTGATGTTGTGTCTTCCTAATAGGAACCCTTGGTAGGTGGTTCATAGTATGATTATCGTTTTCTTAAACATCCAATCATTGGAAGAAGTGTCATTGGTTTGAGTGTATTAAAAGTCCACAGATGATCTTTGTTTTGTCTGGATCGATACGCGAATATGTTGAGTTTTGTTAAATGTCTTTGTACCTTCATTCAGCCATAACTGGCTCGCTTTTCTAATGGACGGATTCGAATTGATTATATCTTGGTAATTGCAGTATTGTTTCTTAAGGTCTTTTTTATGTTAACTGTTATCGTGGCGTTTGGTGCGGGGTTATAAGATTGTTTTAATTCGTTGTGTCTTTGATGTATTCTAGATATAAATAGTAGTTATTTGAAGTCTGGTTATGAATGTATTGCGTTTGTTTTTCTTCTTGCTTTCCTTGAGTCATTTTTGCTAAGGCTGTGTCTGTTCAGATTTGAAAAATTCGTTTATGAGTGTCTAGATTTTGATAAGGTTCTATGAGGATGCGATTAAGAGAACTCAAGTTCATGGTCACCAAAATTTCTGGATTTAGCTTCTAAGTTTATTGTTTAGCGTGTGTTGGTTTAGACATGATGGTCTAATCATGTTCCTTTGAAGCTAACTTGATTGAAATATAAGTTTCTGAAGTCGAAATACTGATACGGGTTTGTGAAAAGTGTACCTAAATAAAAGAGTGAAGAAGAATTACGGTCGGTTTTATGTATAAGCTTTTATTTTTAGCCTGTTGGTTTTTATTTTGTTAAGCTGTTCGTTTTTTTTAAAAAGATTAAAGCTTAACAACGTTTTTTGATACTTGACGTAGTTCTCACATAATATGCTAGAGGAACCTATATGCAACTCTGTAATGATTTGTTATAGGTGAAATATGCTGACATCTAGTATGTTTTGGAGTACACCGTAAAACAAACTTTTTTACACGTGGGTTTGGATCGGATATTTCGGTTTGAGGGCCAACATCAACATTACTAATCTTAAACGTAATATCCCATTTAACACCGTTTATTCCAGCTATATTGGTTCAATAAGTCGTGGTCCACTGGAATATATGAAAACACGGTTGAATTTCACATCTAGTTGTGGCCTGAGAATTATCGATCTCATATGCGGGTCAGAAACTGCGCACCTCGATAGCCACAATCGGATTCTAATTAGAATATCATGTGGGATCATATTATGATAAGCTGATTGTTGTTTGATCAAGTTTCTAAAAATATCTTTATGACAACATGTGCCAAATAAGTTTAACGGGCAAGGTACCATGTAGCAGATTTGTTACCCTTATCATATGGGAAATCGAAATCCAAAGCTGCAGATATCTGATGTTGTTCGACTAGGTTTTAACTTTTTCCCCCCCCCCTCATATTTTGGGACCTAACTAATTTACATACAATTCAATATCTCTCCTTGATGTGATCGTTAAATTTTCATTTTTTTAAGTGTTCAATTTTCCATAGGTATATGTTTCTGGAACTTTTTACAAGGTTTTATGTATGGTGTGTGGGAATGCCTTACTCATTTATAATCTATATTTTCAAACCACTTTATAGGGAGGAATACCACCCGTGATCACTATTATCTCCAAAAGCTTGCTCCCGGTGAAGACGAGATTTTAGTAGATACATGATCTCTACCTGGTCTTAATTGCCATACGAATATGTGGTTTTCCTCACCTACATGAACTTGTAAGGACATATCGAGGATATGGTAGCTCAAAGGGTCAGATGATGTGATCAAGCAGTTATACATGGTCGAAATGGCAATTTCTTTCTGTGAAAGAGTTTTCTAGGTCTAACCGAAACTCCTAACAAGCCAATTTTTATCCACAAAGCCCCACTTGGACTGGTCGGGGCTGGACTGGGCTAAGCCTGAAACAAGGCCAAAGCTTAAAACCTGAGCTTTTTCTAAGTAAACGGATCAAATTCTGCCTCTAACTGATGGATACTATATTTCTCTGACTTTTAGACCGGAATATTGCCTCCATTTGTGTTGTTTGCTCAAGCGTTTGCAGCTGTTATCACATCTGCACTTACGAGCTCACTTTATTATGTTTGCATCTCCATAAGGTTTGTATCACGTTTATTTAAAGCACTTAAAACTGGACTTTTTCTATTTGTGAAAAAAAAATATTATCATCAAAACTTGTGGGCGCATTTTCTATTTGTGTTTTAAGTGATTTATATTTCTGAACCCACTCACGATAATATTTGCCTCCGCCTTTGATTCCCACTGTTTTTAATGCTTTCTTTTACTTCACGTCTTTTCCAGTTTACCGACTTCTTTGCCGTCAATCGTTTGCCTCTTTATAGTAGGTCACAGAAAATGGTTATGGATACTGGGATATATTGTATCGTTGCTTTAGTAATATTTGAAAACACATCTTCAAAATTTACTACAATTTTTGTTACTTTTTCTACATGCTGAGAAGTAGTGGACAGTAGTACTACTAATTAAAGCTTGCTTGACATGAATACTTTTCTTTTTAAACTTCTTGAAAAAGTAAGCAACAAAGAGGTTGTGGTTTTGTATCCAAACAGAGCAATGCCCATCGTTTTCATTTTCATATGTTCAACGTTTGATCATCCCGATAAAAGAAGGTGTGTATATTCTATTAAATAAGATAATGACCTTCTATGTGAATATTTTGCAGGCGCATGCTGCTTCAGAAGTTCTCGACTTTAGTAAAAATTATACATTGGAACATTTAAACACATATTTGGATGGGCTTGTGGGAAAGTTGCATGTATTGTTGCAGGTATGCTATTGATTTGGCTTACTATGGATCTATTGGTATATTGAAGGAGATCGATTTTCGTGAAAACCTTAGGAAAGCTGCAGTTTCAGGTACAAATTTATTCCGAGTAAACTGACTATTAGTCAAACATTAAGTTCTAAGCTGTGAATTCTTTTTGACTTGTAGCTTTGCCGGAGGTTCTCCACTCAGCAAAACTTTTTTTGGTGAGAAAACAAAAAGATTACATGTTTGAGATTTTGACCTCAGCAAAATTAGCTGTTGAGAGGGAGCAATATCAGGGACACGATGAGTCCTACGTCAAGCATTTTATAGCTAAGGATATCCTACCAGCTCTAAGACAAGCTTTATACAAGGTTAAATTTGGCTTACATGAACTAGAGACTCAAACTCTGTTAAGTATTGAGGATGCAATAGGCGAGTGTTATCAAGTGCGCATCATCTTATATTTTCTTCATAATGGATTTGGGTAAAAACATGCCAGTCGGGTTGGGCCAAAACATACACTTTTGTTTCCCATTTTTCTCAATTTCTTTATAAATAATAATGGCTCTAATTATGATTACAAAGTAATATAATTACAACAGTAATCTAAATATCTAAATAATATGATCTTCATCACGTGTATCTAATGTGGTTTCGGTCATCGTTGATCCTTCACCGTTAAATTGCCTTCATGGAGCATTTATATACAGTACCCAACTGTTAGCATGGGTAAAGAGTATTGAATTAAAGTCGGAAAATTACGTAAATAGTATTGTTTCATTCAGAGAGATACTGAACCACACATGAACAAACAGTTGAGAGAACTAATTCCCAAAGTCAAGCACCTCTTTAAACAGTATGTTTAGATGTTATTCTTAACATAAGATCTTTGCATAAATGTATGCTAATTGGAAGGTATTTTCTTTGTTTGCAGATAAGCATAATGATACAGTGGAAGGGGTCTTTTAAGAGTCAAAAGCAAGAAAGGATTGAAGGTTCTCTGTTTAGACAAAGACGACAACCATTCAAACTCAACGACAAACTTTGTTTACAAAGAAGTCTGTTGTCGTATTTGAATAAACATCATTGTTTTCTATATACAACTTCACGTTTTTTTTCAGGTATTTTTATGCTAACCTTTCGCTTGATACGACCTGTGTATTTTAAATTACAGAATCACAGAATTGAACCAACATTGAGGATGCTTATTGTAATCCTAATGTTACGGATCAGGTTAGTCGATTATGATTGATAAACCCTTAAGCGATAGTGTTTTGTCTTTCAATGATTTTCCATACACGCAAATGATTCAAGAAGGGAAACGTAAACAAGGATCCTTTAACAGACATCGTTGATGTTATACAACAAAGAGGTAACTTTTTTGTATAAGAGATAAATGCTATATTTTCGTATTAAGCTTCATTTTTCTTGATACTATTGCTTATATGCACATTTAGATCCACGCAGCTGCTTTCTGTTTGCAAAGTGGTGGACTGGTGGTGGAAGACAAGAATGGGTATTTTTTTTTTACAATTTTCTCTTACATTTAAGCAAGACTTCCAGCAATAGATCACGGCTTAGATCATGTGGTAGCACTGAGATCACTCTTTGCAACACAGTTAGCACATACCGTCAAGTTTTCACATGTC
>BQNB010081899.1:0-29486 GCA_026074375.1 Tanacetum coccineum
ATATATATATATATATATATATACATATATATATACATATATATATATATATATATATATGTGTATATATATATATGTATATATATATATGTATGTATATATATATATATATATATGTATATATATATATATATGTATATGTATGTATATATATATGTATATGTATATGTATATGTATATATATATATATATAGGATACTCTTTCTCTTTTTGGGGGTCTACTCCGGTGCTTACTGGAGATAGACTCCTATCTATGCTAACTATCTTTGTATACCAGCCACCTGTTCTGGAACTGGAAGTTCCAATCGGAGCATATAGATCCGTAAATGGATTTGTATGTATAGCCACTTCAGTCGTGTTCTCTGTTCCTTTATCCCCCGCTCCGCAGCTGCTGGAGACTTAGTCATATTTTAAGCCTTTTGCGGTACTGATTGATGTTATGGGGGATTAATTAATTAAGTAGTAGTGAGACGTCGGTACGGAGTTGCGTCAGCTGTGGATATAGACTAGGCTAAGGGGCGGACTTCATCTCTTCTATTCTCTTCACTTACACCTTACACTTCTGCTGAGTCTAACGAGGCTCAGGTGCGGAGCCTTCCACTGTCACTGTGGACCGAGACTACGCAAAGGTAGAACATCATAGAAACTTCGCCGACTTTCTCATAAACCTTGATTTCGCTACGCTCAATAAGAAGCCGGAATAGCTGAAATTGGTTCGTGTTCCGTTTCCAAAGTCAGTCGTCTTTACCCAAGTGTGAACTTCAGACGACTCTCAAGCGGTTCCATTCCTTCTTACTGTACTTCTGGGTCAACCCAACCCGAATGGGAGGAAGGGGGTCAGCCAAACAGCGGTCCACTTTGTACGTTTGCTGAGCAGACCAATCAGTCATTTTTTTTATAAAAAGAAAAAGGAAGGGAACTTCTCACCGAAGGAGGCAGTAGGAATGAAGGAGGCGGGAAGCTACCGCTTCTAGAATGGTTGCTTATCCTTCACTTTTTTTAGAGCGTATCGCTATTCAAAAAAAAAGTTGATGTAATCGGAAAAATGGTTACGGTTGCGGAAACCAGAGAAAGTCGGGAACCACCGGTTACCTTTTGAATCAAAGTAGCGACGAGCCGAGTATTACGACTACAGGGGGAGAAGCAAAGCTTCGTAGACAGCTTCGCTTCCTCGTCGCTTCTTTCTAGCGACCAGCTTCTCAAGTGGGTGGCTTGGTAAGCAAGCTACCTTCAGCATCGGTAAAATCCCTATCAATAATAGGCCGGAATGGCGGGGAAGGAAGCCCTCCCTACTTCAATGGAAAGGGGGGAAGAGCCCTTTTTTCACAGCCGCTCCTCTACAACTACCTTTCGCCCAACATGATCACGAACGAAGACAGAGAATTGCGTAGATAGGAGGACGAAACGAACCAACCCACTTGTCCTGATCGGAACGATTGAAGAAAGAAAGAGAATGGTGTCCCCTTTCGCCCAGGGGACATCGTCGGAGAACAATGTCGGGGACAGGGTGAGAACCTTCCGTTGCTTACACCCTTTAAGTGTTGGTTCTTCCGGGGATAGGTCTGGTTTCAAGATCTATGAACAAGAGAGATCCCTAAATCTCCATTTGAAAAAAGAGATGAATAGATAAGGCGAAGCCAGCTGAAGGAAGGGCGCTAACGAGCAAGAAAACGGATGCGCTAACGCGCAACGGCTTTCCTTTCTCTGATAGAGGCTCGCTTCTTCAATTCAAGTTCAGCTTGCTGCTTTTCATTTTGATAGGAGTAGGTGCTTGCTGCTCGCTCGCTGTCTACTAAATGAGCCTTTACTGCCCGCCCGGCCCCTCTCTTTAATCTTAAGTAAAGTGAAGTCAAATCAATGAAGTGAACAGCCCAACCTCTTTGTTTGAAGCTTTGTTTCACCTAATTCGGAAAGAGAACAATAGACTTGCAACTATAGTATAAGAAAAAGCTTCTCTTTGATAGCGGTCATAGGGGAGTTCAGAAAGGGTCTGATCGTAGATAGAGACTGAAACCTGTGCGGGGGTAGGGGCGGATGTAGCCAAGTGGATCAAGGCAGTGGATTGTGAATCCACCACGCGCGGGTTCAATCCCCGTCGTTCGCCCATCAATAAATGGACCATTTATTACGGAGACAGAAGACAAACCTAGAAAGCTTTTTTTCTGCAAGTCATCTCGAGGCTTCAAACGCATCCAAGCAATTGGTATCCGATTGAAGCATAGAAATAGATTCGCGTCGCCTACTTGCTGAAAGCACAAATGAAATGGCCGATCCTGAATTCTATGAAGTTTTTAAGACCTTTTTGAGTTCATAATGAATGAAATGAACCCCCGGATGAGGAGCAAATCTCCCCTCCCTTTTACTAAATCATGGGGAGCCCCTAGTAGTTTACCGGACAAATTGAGTTGTCGTGGAGAAGGGGACTCATTGTACTGAAAAAGCTATTGCTAGTGCTGTACTGACTTATTCTATACCGGTCTTAGTGGACTAACAGAGTGAGCTGGAAAGGGGCTTTTCCGTCTTTCCGGGGAAATCTAATCAAGAGAGCTAGCTTCGGTCTCACGTAGCTCACCTAAGAAAGGACGGACGAGTGAGGATTGGCCGAGGGGAGGTCATGATGTACCTGGGTACAAATCCACCAATAAAAAAAAGACAAGTAGAAGCCAATGAAAGAGGAGTAGGCAGGGCTAAATAGTGCCAGTAGGGTACGTAAACGAGGACAGATCACATGGTTTTGTACTGGTCAGCTTTGAGCTGTCGAGTAAGGAGTGCTCTATCTCTTAAGAAAGGGGCTTTGGAAACCTGACTTATTAGACGAGAAAGGGCAGTACTCTCTGATGTGCGTTCTATTATTGCCTCCTATTCCTCTATTATTGCCTCTATTTCCTCTATTATTGCCTCTATTTCCTCTATTATTGCCTCCTATTCCTGAGGGAGTGATCGGAATTAAGCCGCGTGGCGATACCCGAAAAAAACAAAGGACTATTTGATTCCCTTTTTGGGCAGGGCCTTTCGTACTCCAATCCGTACGAAGAGAATTATTCAGCACACTAAAATCGAGTGGATCTGCTTACATATTCATGAAAAGCCGGGGTTGAAACATGTTATGAAACTAAGACAACAATTATTACTAATAATAAGAAAGAGTTAAGCGCCTCCAAGGCCTATAAATAGAAGCTTCTTTCAGTCTATATTTTCAAAGAGAGAGGTAGAAGTCAGAAAGAAAGACTTTCAGTAAGACTTAATGGATATCATTGCCGGAAGACTCGCAACAATTCAGACTGAAATCCGTCAAGTGGAACAGCGGAAGCTCCAATGTGAGCAAATGCTTGGTCTGTTCTGGGAGCATCCGCCTGCTCTCGATCCTGAGGACGTAGGCAGAAGGATGCAATTTTTACGGGACCGAATTCGAAGTCTCGAAAACCAAAAGAGGGCCCTCCTCGAGGAAGAAAAAGACTGAATTGTTCGGGCCGCCACCCTCGGTGCCGGGGGAGACTAGAATAGAAGAGTCCGCCGACTCTTTCTAGAAGATTGAAATAAGTGTCTGTAAACGCAAAGTATTGTGTTTTAATGCATGGCTTTATCTTTCTTTGTTTGGTGGAGATCTACTCCTATGCTTACTGGAGATAGACTCCTATGCTAAGTGTCTTTGTTGTGTTTGTGCTAAGTGTCTTTGTTGTGTTTGGCAGAATTTTCTATTCACATCACTTTTCATTGTTATCTTTAATGTTGTTCTATGTCTTTTGTTAACTTAATATGTTGTTAGTTCACTTTGTAATGTTGTGTTGAGTTGTGTGTTTGTTGTCCTTTCTATTCTAGTGCAATCTATAACCATAAAAGCCTTTAGATCAACTAATAGCGAAAGAAGGAAACGATTTACCCTCTCGCTAGTAACTTGCGTCAACAAACTCATGAAAAAAAATGAAAAAACGGCACACTGAATTAGGACCTAGGATTATTTTGATTAGATCTCTAACTGTCCCCGTACCGAAAAGGGATGGGAAGGACTTTTCTTTTAGAAAGCTAAACTAAATAAAGCCTATCCCAAGGACGATTTCCCACTCCTAAATTGAGATGTCGGGGTACAAAACGCTGTCATTTATGGATGGTTTATCAGGATACAACCAAAGACGGTTGGCCGAGAAAGACCAAAAGAAGACTTCCTTCATCACGGGGCGGGAAACCTTCAGTGCAAAGTCATGCCATTTGGCTCTGCCTAAAGAATGTCGGAGCAACCTACCAAAGGGCTATGACAGCCATCTTCCATGAGATGATGTATAGATTATGTGGATGACATAGTAGTCAAATCCAAGACAAGGGTCAATCACATAGAAGTCCCCCCGATTAGTCTTCGAGAGGCTTCAAAAATCAAAGAATACGGAGGGGTAAAATCAACCTTATGGGTTGGTTAAGATGAGTGAACTGCCTAGGCGGTTGACTAGGCCTTTGCCTTGGCATATAGTCATGTTGTCCTTGATTTGGTGGAGACGGGCAAACCCGCTGAGACTGTGGTAAGGTTGCCTGAGGTGGTGGAGCAAAAGATACCTGCATACCTTGAGTTGATTGTGGAAGAGCTGGTTGTTGAAACATTGGTACGTAGGATTCCAAGAAAGAAGAGGCGGGCGCATCGAAGTTAGAGAAAGGGCTCTCACAGACCCCTTCATCCAATAAAAAGATATGGGATATGGCAGTCTATTGTCCTTCCAAGCTAAAATAACGAGTTCTTATTGCAGCAGGATTATAGCGGTTGGCTTTCATGCAGGTAGCCGTAGCTTGAAGACGATGGGCGGTGTAGTGTAAGGGTTATGGCGAGTCAAGCAATGATCGGAGAGGGAAGCTTATAGGCTATCTAGGTTTTCTTTTTCACTGGCTTATGGTCAAAGGGTACCCTTTCCGCCTAACCATTGTTTAGAAAGTAAAAACAAGAATTATGAAATTGTTTAGACTACACTTTGCTCTTCGACTTCACTTTGTCTTCGTTTAGTCCAGTTCAAAGTTTAGTGTAGCCATAGGACAATGGCATTTTCTGATCTACCTTTAGCTAAGAAAATGAAAACTTTTACAAAAGCCCGTATTTCGCGACTGTAACAAATGCTTATCCGGTGCAAATCATTTATCCTACGCATGACATCAACAAAACGAGGCATGAGAACCAAAGCGCAGGAAGGGAGAGCCAGGGAAACTACTAATTATTAACTGTTCTTTCAATTGGGACTTTCAAGCAAGCCTTGCAAAGGGAGCCCCCTTTCTCGCGCATTAAAGACTTCATTTCCCGCAAGTGACCATCCGAAGCCATGCAATTTCTTATATTATAAAAGGAGTGCTAGAATGTCTTTTCAATTGTAGGGGCACGTTAGCGCTAATATAAAGTAAAGGGCTTTTTCAGCTAGATCCAGAACGAATAGGATATATATCAGTACGCCATCCACGTGACACCTTTCGTAGTGAGGGAAGTCCTCTGTTTTTAGGTTGACGAGCTACTTTAGTTTAGTTTCCTAAAATAGCATAAAGCCCGGTAATTTCATAAACGTAAAAGAGGGACGAGTGACAAGGGACTTGAGTGACTCACCCTAATCTATAAGCAGGAGCAGGTATCGAGTGTTGTGAGAGCTTTGATTTGTGCGTTAAGGGTAGTTTCTATTATAGCACTAGGAATCGGTGTCGTTAGTCTAAGCTAAAACAGAGGGCTTTGGAATCCATTCTGTATTACGTAAGCTAGGAATTCGATCTAAACTGTAATTATATCGCCTGAACCGAAGAGAGTGATGCGAACAGTTCAGGAGGCCGCAGATCAAACCCTTAGTTCAGTGTCGGGTTTCATAAGTGTGGAAACCTAAAACACGTGATAGGTTCTTTGATCATTTAAGCTCGAGGTTGTTTAGACCTCATCTAGGATAATATAGTAACAATGATATAAATTGCACATCGGAAATAATAAACACAAATCAAAGTTACTTCAAGGTATTTCTTTATTAATCAACACAGCCTGAAATACTATTTGATCAGAATAGATCGGTTTCTCTAACTAGTAACAGGGATCAAAGATCCTTGAGGCTAAACACTATAGACGTCTACACTAATTATACAAACATGTACACACACACTTTTGTATCTAGTCGACTCTCATATGATGAACACACACTTTTTTGGATACTAAAACTATGTGTCTATGATCTCTTTATATAAGGAGAGATCATGACTTACAAGGAAACATAATTAATACAATTAATTACTCATTAATTACAAGGAAACTGTATAAGCAAACTAAATCTTCTGTTTAAAGCATATCATCACACCATCAATAATGTTGATCTCGTTTCCTTATTTAGCATATCTTGTTTCCTTTGTAGCATATATAATTTATTGTTTCCTTTTGTATCATCAAATCAATGTAATTTCTAACAATCTTCCCCTATTTGATGATGACAAAATAAACAATCTTTCCTTGTAAATTGCTTTCCCTTAACTTACGATCTTCCCCTTAAGTTAAAATCTCCATGTCATGCCACCACACTAAATAAGTTGTAAATCATATATCTTTGTACTTTCTTCTTCCTCTTTTTGTCATTATCCAATAGGAGTATTATGAAGATAAGCAACTTGAATCTTTACAACTACACATCATATATCACACTACCAATCCTGCCTTCCAATGACTTAAATTACCCTCCATTATGCATAATAAGAATAATGAATTTAAGTAGTAGAAACTTAAACTAGCAGTAGTAATAAACAACTAGCAGTAGTAATGAAACCTTTCACCTCAAGTGGTGCATGTAAATGGTTAAACATTTTAACATTAAGCTTCCCCTAAAACCCATATGTTAACCATTTCTTGAATCTTCAATTTTGTAGGCTCTATGTAATGATTACTGATGAAGAAAACATGATATATTAAACTTGAAACTGAAGTAAAATTCCCCAAATTTGTTACTTAAGCTTGCACTATTGTAGATTGAAGAACGGTGTAAAACAAACAAGTACTCTATACCCAAGCCAAAAGTATATGACGTACATCACCTCTTGAATTTATCCACATCGACTTCTTCGTATGACACTGAGCACTACAACTTAACTCCTTTAAGAGATAGTTAACCAGGTCCTCAACCATCCACCCCTTGACCCCTGGAAACTAGATAAACTAAGTCTCAATCATAAATCGTAAATGTTCAAGCAAGTCATCAATCGATAGCAGGAATCTCGATAATAAAATAAATAAATGCCTTCATGAAACTTACTCCAATCACAAATAAGAAATATCGAATAAACTCCGTAATCAATTAATCTAATAAAATACGAGCCTTTTAAACGTTTAAGAACATTTAAAATCATAACCTGTTAGCTTCCCCTTAAATGAAGCATCCTGTGTGTATTCGAGATCCAAACCATGTGTGTGTCATCCAATATCTAATAAAGCTAGCAGTATTAAATCCATAAAGCCCAAACAGTATTAACCAAACTGCTTTTGAATGCTAGCAGTACAAACATACGAAATATGCCTGGCAGCATTAACTGCTTAAAAATACTCTAGCAGCATTAACTAATAAGGCTAGCAGTATTAACTCCTTTATGCTCTAGTAGTATTAACCTTCATGTTGGCAGCATTAAGTATACCTTTGCTCATCCCAAGCAGTATAAACTCGTTCTTGTAGCAACATTAAGTTGCATTGGCAATATTAAGTTCACATAAGCAGCAATATTAACTTGTAAGCCTAGCAGTACTAAGTGTTCATTGGCTGTATTAACCTTTCTTATCTTCATTGACAGCAGAAACATGTACATAAGCAGCACTAATATACCTTCAAACCCATGCAACTTTAATGTGAGCAGTACAAACTCGAATCAAGATCAAAACCCTGCTGCCTTATTCTTCATACCAATAAACGATTAGCTGATCGTCAAACCATGCTGCTCTTTCTTTTGTTCACAAACCAATCATACCTTCTTTTCCTTCATAGCACGATACCAACAAACCTTGTAATCCCAGATCGAGAGCCACCTGCTCTGATACCAATTTTGGAAACCTAAAATACGTGATAGGTTCTTTAATCATTTAAGCTTGAGGTTGTTTAGACCTTATCTAGGATAATATAGTAACAATGATATAAATTGCACATCGAATATAATAAATACAAATCAACGTTACTTCAAGGTTTTTCTTTATTAATCAACACAGCCCTAAATACTATTTGATCAGAATAGATCGGTTACTCTAACTAGTAATAGGGATCAAAGATCCTTGAGGCTAAACACTATAGACGTCTACACTAATTTTACAAACATGTATACACACACTTTTGTATCTAGTCGACTCTCATATGATGAACACACACTTTTCTTGATACTAAAACTATATGTCTATGATCTCTTTATATAGGGAGAGATCATGACCTACAAGGAAACATAATTAATACAATTAATTACTCATTAATTACAAGGAAACCGTATAAGGAAACTAAATCTTCTGCTTAAAGCATATCATCACACCATCAATAATGTTCATCTCGTTTCTTTCTTTAGCATATCTTGTTTCCTTTGTAGCATATAGAATATATTGTTTCCTTCTGTATCATCAAATTAATATAATTCCCAACAATAAGTACTCTTTGTAAATCATATCATTCTCCAGACGGGATGGGGTGTAGGCACGTTTATTAGAGCTGTTAGGAAGAACACCGGCCTTTTTCTTTTTCAATTGTTAGAAAATGGAGCTTGGTCAGCCATGTTCCTTACGTACCCTCTCGTTATTCCCACGATTCCCCGTTGCACCTATTCTCACCAACCGCCGGTTCAGATCTATCTCGGGTACGGTCACTGCACTCCAGTCGTTCCCTTTCATTAAAAGGAATTCCCTTTTTGGCTATGAAAAGCATCTGTGCTAGTGCTGTACTGACTTACGAATAAGCAGTCTAAGGCCTTACCTGGCGAACAGCCTTCCTTACCGAAGAATAAGCAGTTGTTTGATCCACTATAGTTCGAAAGGTCTTTCAGTGCCTGAGTTAAACGACGGCAACAACTCACTAGTCCAAAAGACACAGCTAGTCTTGGTATCAAGGCATCTTTCCTTTGCTGAAGAAGGAATAGCAAACTCCACATAAATGCTTTTCCGAGCTCAAAGGTGATGACTAGTAGATTCGGGGGTACCTATAAAGCGAACAAATGTTCCCACGGTCATGATTGTTGACTAAACAACCCTTTCTCTGATTCCCCTTGCTGACTCTGAACTAACTCATGTTTGAATGTGAACAACTGATAAAAAGCAGCATTCTACTAATTGAATTACCTTCTTCCTTTTATAGTAGGAATTTCTCTCTTGAACCCTAAAACCAGCTAGGAACCCGAGAAAGGAGAATGTTCAAAGCTTTCAGCGGGCTAGTATAGTTATCTTATTGTTGTTGTTGAAGTTGTGATTAGCTTAGCAGTAAAGAGCTCTTGTTTAGCGAGAGTTGTATTCGAATTCTGCTTGAGCGGCCTTCTTTGAGTTACAGCAAAGATATTTCAGTAAGCCTCGTCATCTAGTATGACCAAAGCATTCACCCTGTCTCTATCTGGGGGCATAGACTGGACTTGGTGAGGTGAGGTAGCTTAGGATGATGAAACTGTACCTTCTCACTTTCTTGCTGGCCTGATTTCTTGACTTAGAGCTTTCACTTTGCAATCGTTGATGCAAAAAAGAGTAAGAAAATAGAAAAGAAAGAGGTAGTTGACAGAGGTAGAATCGGCATCTGTCTCGCCTGCAGGAAAGCTTGACTTGAGCATATAGGACATTGTGCAATCAACAGACACACTCGTGAAGAAAGCACCTACCCAGGTGGTACAACACAGCCTCGATCCTCATAAGAAAGCACCAGAACAACACTGCCTCATCTCGTTCACTCACAGAAGACCTTTCCTAGCTATACTATCTTTCGGAAGCCTTTAGCTTGTTCTTTCGCAGTGAATCTTGGGCTCGAGAGCTTTTCTTTCTTCTTTCCTTAATAGTCAAGCTATATCTCCCCTCTTCCTTAACAGTCGAGCTATATCTCCCATCTTCCTTAACAGTCAAGCTATATCTCCATTCTTCTTTAACAGTCGAGCTATATCATCCTGAATTAGCTATTTCTTTAGCTATAGCTTTGCCCTTCTCTTTTTTCTATTGCTTTTTTCTCTTTAGCTTATTTTATCTGTTGAGAATCTGGAGTAAAAGGATTCGAACCTTTGCATGCTGGTACCAAAAACTGATGCCTTACCACTTAGCTATACTCCATATGGCTTGGGTGAGAGGGGGAAGCGAAGAAAGAGCCGTGCAAGAATGCGGGGATATAGCAAGTAAGCAGAAAGGTTCTCCCTTTAGGACCGACTACAACAAGCTCACGACTCTAATAGAAAGAAAAGGTAAGCTCTTTGATCTATTTGCTTGCAATGCTATGCCTATCAAAGTTGGCGAACGCTTCTGTAACCTTAGACTCGTTACGCAGTTCGAATGAACTCGTTGGCTCCACGTCCACCGAAAGTAGGTAACCTTATTCACCGTTGGTTCCCGTAACCAAACCTTTCTTATCTTTTTTTTTTCTTTCTTTCTGAAGGGCTTGCGGTTTATTACACCAAATTCAGTGAATTATTGAAGCTATCAAGAGAGTACCAAATGCTGACGGTAACGAAGGTTACCGGGCCGATCAGCCGTTTACCTGGAACCTAAACTACGTTCCCTTTGTAAAGTAGGCCTTTTTATAACTAATTAGAGTTGACATGAAATGGATCACGAAAGAAGACATAAAAGATGAATGAATGATTGAATCCCTTCCCACTCACATGAGTTCTTCTATTAAAGAGGTTCCCCGGGCGTACATAAGAGCGGAACCTAGATAGAATGCGGAGCACCGGCCCGGCCGCCGATACAGTTACCATGCTTACCGGCTCTTACCATTGCCGCCTATAGATATAGATGTGAGGTAGGCAGGGCTAGCTTGCTTCTCTTCCTCTAGGCTACCTGCACATCTTATGTACGAATAAAAGGAAGCGAGCGGCTCTTCGCTTAGTAGATCGCCGCCGGACTATGACCCCTTCTTGTTCTCGCCCAACCGCTTCTTTTTTTTTAGAATCCTAGACTAAAGAAGAAGACTCCTGAATCATCGCAGGGAAAAATTCGCAAGCAGGAGAACTATACTAACCTGCCGCCAGTTACTTTATCAGGGCTCCGTAGGAGAAGAAAGAAGGTCTGGGTCCAATTTCTAATGAAGCGAAGGTCCCCTTACTCCTTATTCTCTTTTAAAGCTTTATAAAGCTCTAAAGTTGGTTAATAACTATTGACTATAAATGATAGCAGTTACAGTCACTCAATGGATATGCTCGCCTTTGGAATGAAGATGGATGAACAGGCACTTGAGCCTGGAACTGATGAAATTCGGGGAAAACATTAAACCGGTCAGTATACCGGGGGGCGAGACATGATCGCGACTTAAGATTCAAGTACCGTTGAAAAGACTAAAAGAACGGGGGAATGACTACCTGTAATAAAGCATAGGCTAATACAAGCTGACCAGAAGAAGCAAGGCTCTAGATTACCAGATCCTGGACACAATGTTCCTAGAGATGGAGAGCCATTGCCTTTTCAAGCCTCTCCTTCTTGCTTGATCACCTAGCTCTTGTCTTAGTGACTCTTCCTCTTTTCTAGTTTTTTCTGAGTGTGAAAACGGTAGATTTTGCATTTGACAATTAATTGGATCCGCCTCGATTCAATCAATAATGGGATTCTTGGCTAGAGAAAGGTTTTGTGACATGGACGCCCATCCCAACTCGGTCGGTCGGTTGGCCCACCTAAGATATTCAAAAATGATCGATCGATTTGATCAAATTTGTAAAAGTCTTTCTCACTATTTAGAACAGTGGAGCTTTCGATCAAGATGTTCTCGCCTCCCCTGTTTGGGCTCTCGCTCGAATCGGAACCTTTATGGGTAGGCTTTCGACTCAATCTAATAGCCTACCTATCGGGCGCCAATACGAAAGAGAGAATCCCAAACACTTATGTGAGGTGCTAGTATATACTTTCTGTGCTTTTAATTACGAGGTCTAAAAGGTTGTGTTGTAAAATGCATTTAAATAGTTGGTTAAATGACCCTAATATTGCTATTGTCTAGGTAGAAAAGCCCATTTGCTTGAGGACAAGCAAATCCCAAGTGTAGAGGTATCTGATGATGTGTCATTTTATACACTATTTCGGGGTCATTTAACCCTCTAAATCATGCAAATATGCCCAGATTATGTGCTTAATCGTTTGTTTTCAGATTTTTAGCACTTGGATGGCATTTGGAGGAAATACACGTGACTTGGGCTCATTTGGACAAGAAACGGACAAGACTACAACTCTACACCTAATCCTTGAAGAAGTTGTGCATACAGAGTATGGAGACGACATCGCAAGTTTCAAGCGACGACGTCAGGACGTTTGAAGTGACGGCGTCAGAGATCTAGTGACGGCGTCAGAATGTGACCGACCTAAAGAAACCCTTGAAGATTTTGTGTCACGAGATTAAAAAGACCATTTCACTTGCGCGAGAAGTACCAGATATTGTTTTGATCATAACTCCTTCATACGAACTTGGATTTCGACGATTCAATAGCCCACGCGATCGAAGCGAGAAAATCTAAAACCTGGTGAAAATTGACGGCGCGATAGCCTTGGGAATTTTGGTGACGGTGTCGTGAAGCTCGAATTAGGGTTTGCCTATAAATATAGCCTCATAACTTTGTTTTTATTAAGCCCCCAACCCTAAGTCCGATTCTAGGGTTTGGGTAGGTTTTTTCCAGCAACTTAGAATACCTAATTCATTCCATAAACATCTTGTAGTGGTTTTATTATTACTTATATCTTAATTCATGTCTTTAATTCCTTTTGTTGATTATGATTTCTCTTGTTTGAGTATGCTTGGATAATTCATCTAGTATTTATTTGGGTATGCATGAAACTTGCCATTAGTTGATTAGATCTTGTTGTTTGTGATAGATTCAATGAGTATAATTGATTATAGTTTATAATTATTGTTTCCTATTGTTCTTGTTAATGGATGTGCGCGTTAGGCTCTAGAAAACTAGCTATAAGATATTAAATTGGCATAGACGTCTAGGGAAACACGAGTGTGTAGAAAGGATACAATCGGTAACAGTCTTCATAATACCTTACCCCTAATATGGTTGATCCCTCTTAAGTGTTTTAATGCGTGTAATGTACTCTTAGGGGCCTTGTAATAGTCTTCATACTACCTTACTTGTGCGTTGCCCTAACAGAATATTACATAGACGGCGGGTTCGTGTAATTCGTTCATGAAGTAGGAAATACATACACATTACATCTCAAGTGTGACAAAGCAATAGGTAGAATTGGATAGCTAGCAAGGAGTAGTGCATCCCAGGTGAATACACTTCATTGTATAATTGTCCTTCACGCCATTAAAGTAGAACTAGATTAGTAGATTAATTAGTTAAAACAAACCAACCTTCAAAAAACGAGATTTACTTGCTTTCATAAAATATAAAAACACAAAAATAATCTTCCTTCAACCCTTAGACCTTTGTGAACATTCGATCCGGCCTTCACAGTGCTATTCCCCTATAGAACGATAACAACCCCGAGTCTTGCCTATACTACACTACATTGATTCGGTACACTCCATAGGGAGTTGTAAAACTTCTTGTAGAAGTCTCTACGACCCTCACATCAATGTTCTATCCTTAACCTCCATCCGTCATTAGTAATCTCAATTCGCTTTTCCTATTCACTAGTACAATGTGCGCTACAACTAGCAGCCCCTTACTAGTAAGGGAAAAGGCTAGCGCGCAAGGGCTGATGAAAAGCCAACAACTTGTTAGGACTAGGTTTTGGCTTGACCCTTTCTTCTTATTAGGAAGGTAGGTTTGGAACCCTATACAAGGGGCTGCTTACTGCTCACCCCTATCTCTAAAGGGCGCACACTCATTACCACTAAACGACGAAGCCAGGAGCGGAAGGAGGGACTTGAACCCTCAACCTCAGCCTTGGCAAGGCTGTGCTCTACCAATTAAGCTATTTCTGCCAGCTACGGTAGTGGCGAAGCACTACTGAGCAATTTACGTATCACTTGATACGTACGACTTCTGTTTTTCCGCCAAACCACAGTCTTGACCTCTGATCAAGCTACGAACACGAGTAGGTAAACGGCCAGGGGGCGGCAGGGCTGCGTCTTTTCAATCAATCTTAGGCCGCTCCGCAATTGGTGCGAGCTGTAAGGAGTCTTGATCTCGAGTCAAGCTGGGGCGTCATCTGTCTTTTAAGTTCAGTCATTTCCTAAGATGGCTCTTCTTATTCTTTCTATGATAATCCAAACTGTAGCTCCACAAGTCTGCTCGGAACCAATTGATTCCTGAGACATTCGTTCTCTTTCACACTCGAACTATTTCATTCCTCTCGGTTGGCCTTTGCCATCTACTAGAGCAAGTAAGAGAACCTAGAGTGAATGAACTTAAAGAATCGCATGACCGGATTGTACACTGGCTATGTATATGGATGTGCATAAAGAAGGGATAGTGATGGGGAAAAGAGAGGGAAGAAGCTGTAGCGGCATCTCACGAACTTCTTACTAGAGCAGTAATATAGGCATTTTTGAGTGTTTGGATGCACGTCTTTTGTTCATATTCCTGTACAGTTAAGAGAGAAATTGCCCCCAAGGAAACCACTTGTGTCTTTCTTGGATATGCTCAGTCCGGGTATAGACGCTATGACGTGAAATCCAAGAGACTCGATGTATCCTTGAATGTATTCTTTAATGGGGGCGCTTCATATTTTCCTTAACCTAATTAATAAGCCTCGAGGGAGAATGATGATGGAGAAGTATTGCGGGCTTTTCCTGTTCATCAACCCTAACCGCATTCTTCTGTAGTTGATGTTACGGATCAGCCTCACGCTTCAAGCAGCTTTGCTCAGCATCTTCTGCCAATTGTCAGCATGTTCAGCTGACCTTAGAGGATTCCAGTCACCCAACACATCATGTTTATTCTTGGCAGTGGTTAAAGTCTCTTCCCCAAGGTCAGACTACCCCATAAGATCAGCAGTCTAGCCCAGTTGCTTCACTTTGAGGCGCTTCCTCTAGTTAAAGAGTGAATTCAGGAGTTCCAGGCAGGCGATAGGGGCTTCTGGGGATAACATGAATCGTATAATCCTGAACCTTATTAGTTATGTGCTTCCCCCTTCAAGAGCTGGGCTACCACCCTAATCAAGTTCTTTCGAGCATATAGTATTGGGCAAATTGAGTCTTTATCTAATATAGTACCTAATAGTTAGATTAAGAATTAGGCACAACTTCGACTATAAAGCATCCCATTAATCTCTTCTCTTTCTGTATTCAAGCTTTAAGCTTTTGCCTAGGAGCTCGGATTCCAGTCCTATCGGCCGCATAGTTGCAATTTCTTCCTGCGGTGAATAAAGGAAGAGAAAGGGCTCTCTATTGCCTTGTTTGTATGATATGATGCAAGCAAGGAATCCTATTAGAGTGATGCAAGTCATCCTATAAGATGAAACCAAAGATACTAAGCCTGGAATCAGTCGCTCTCTATGTTAATTTCTCTTTAGCAAGAAGCCCTGTAAAAGCTATCAGATAATGACTTTATAAAGGTCCCTCGCTGATGCTTTCATTTTGATTTTTTTCATCTCTTTATGATATGCTATCTTCCTGTAGCCAGACTTCTCGCATTACGCTGATCAAGAGGAAGCACTAAGGTTTATCCTTTCCTTATGTTAAGAGTGAAGGACGGATACTGGCTCTTTAAGACTGATAGTAGCTGCTCTTCTGGTAGTATAGCTGGTAGCTCTACTTATGCTAGTTCTCTTCTTTTTTATGAGAGTGATTCTCAATAGGGGAATTTCTCTGTAAGAAGAAGGCTTGTTACAGCTATCAGATATAGGGGGTTTACTTCACCTTGAATAACTATCGTTAAATGGCTTTCTTTTCAAAATGACTGTCGTTTTAGTTGCTTGTTATTGTGATGCATCACGAGACCACATAGTAAGTATTAGGATTTGCTTGATAAGAGGCACTAGGATTAACCCATGTTTTAAACCTGTAATTGTTATGATGGTCACACCAATCATATAACTATCCCACACCCTTACCATGTACTCATTTTTAGTGCAGGATACCCTTAGTACAACCCTCCGAGCCTATCCTTTTTCATGATTCTTGTAATTTTTTGGTTAAGCCGAATTATTAATGAAGAGCATTATCACCCTTAAACTAATCGTTACACTCAAATCGCCTTAGCCTACCTTGTATGTACTCGCTTTTAGTACATTATTGTTTTTAACCCAAGAGGTTAATTATTTGAGTACACGGTTGCTAAGTTCTTATCCTTGCAAATACAGTTTTGGGACGATTAGGATTCATGGTACTATTTATTTCGCAGGAGAATGAGGAAAAAAGTAAGTCAATACCCCCATATATTTGTTAGATGATGTCCATGTTATTTTGATCCACCTCAAATCGGGTCATTAGTTAGATTGTAAATATCGAGTATGTAAAAGATCAAGTGTAGGGGTACGTGTTATAAACCCCATGTTGTAATGTATTATGTTATTATAAAAAAACAAAAGAAAAAAAAAAGAGGATTCGATGTAGGTTGTTGTAGAGTTTGTATATCTTCGTTCGAGTCTTGGCTTAACAACCAAACCATGGTGTATTCGTAAAAATAATTAGCTAACCCTTCTACTCTAAATTCACCCAAAGCCAACCAAATGTATCTCACCCATTTCTGTTTTCATTATATGTTATCTTACACCTACACCCCACAACCCTTTAAAAGACCTCTTGGATAGTAATGAATAATGCTTGCGTCCAGTGGTGGAGGTTTGATCCTTTACCAAGCCTATGGAAATTTATATGTTATGACATGTAATGAGTGTTGATTTTCTATTTCCCCATTATGTTATAATTTATTATACACCCGAGAGAAAGAGAGAATCCCAAACACTTATGTGAGGTGCTAGTGTATGCTTTCTGTGATTTTAGTTACGAGGTTTATAAGGTTGTGTTGTAAAATACTTTTAAAGAGTAGGTTAAATGACCCTTATATTGCTATTGTCTAGGTAGAAAAGCCCATTTGCTTGAGGACAAGCAAATAGTGAGGGGTATTTGGATGAAGGGTGTTCATTTTATACCTTAACTTTTTTAAGGTTCACATTTAACCCCCTAAATCGTGCATTTATGCCCAAAATAGGTACTTAATCATTCCTTTTTAGGTATTTAGCATTTGGAAGGCATTTGGAGGAAATACACGTGACTTGGGCTCATTTGGAGAAGAAACAGACAAGACTACGGACCTACATCAAAATCTCTTGAAGATTATGCTTACAGAGCGTGGAGACGGCGTCGCAAGCATAAACAGACGCCGTCATGATTTACGAAGCGACGGCATCATAACAATTGGTGAGCTCGTCAGACATGGATGACCTAAAAGGAATTAGAAGATTCGGTGTCCACAAGATTAAGAATTACCATTTTAACTGCGCGGTGATAGTACCGGATATTGTTTTGATCATAACTCCTTCATAAGAACTCAGATTTCAATGATTCAATAGCCCACGCATTCAAAACAAGAAAATATACAACTACACGAGAAATGTCATGGTAACAGCGTCATATGTTATTGGTGACGCCGTCGTGAAGTTCGGTTTAGGTTTTGCCTATAAATACAACCTCATAACTTTATTTTCATCAAGCCTCAAACCCTAGGGCCGACTTAAGGGTTTCAGTAGGTGTTTTCCAGCAACTTAGAGGACCTAGTTCAATCCATAAACATCTTGTAATGGTTTGATTATCATATCTATCTTAATTCATGTCTTCAATTCCTTTTGTTGATTATGATTTCTCTTGCTTGAGTATGCTTGGCTAATTCATCTAGTATTTATTTGGGAATGCATGAACCTTGTCATTAATTGATTAGATCTTGTTGTTTGTGACAGATTCAATGAATCTAATTGATTATAGTTTATAATTCTTGTTTCTTATTGGTTCTTATTGATGGATGTGTGCGTTAGGCTCTAGAAAACCAACTTTTTTCTGTATCGCTGTTGATATGTCTAGGGAAACGTGATTGTGTAGAAAGGATATCATGGGTAATAGTCTTCATACTACCTTACCTCTTATATGGTTGATCCCTCTTAAGATATTTCAATTGCATGTAATATACTCTTAGGGGCCTTGTAATAGTCTTCATACTACCTTACTTGTGCATTGCCCTAACGGAGTATTACATAGACAGCGAGTTCGTGTAACCCGTTCATGAATTAGGAAATACTTACACATTACATCTCAAGTGTGACAAAGCAATAGATATAATTAGATAGCTATCAAGGAGTAGTGCATCCCAGTTGAATACGCTTCATTGTATAATTGTTATTTAGTTTATTAGTAATTAATTAGCTTAAAACCAAGACCTCTCTAAAACTAGAATTTACTTGCTTTCATTAAATATAAAAACACAAAAAGAATCTTTCTTCAACCCTTAGACCTTATTGAATATTCGATCCGGCCTTCACAGTGTTATTCCCCTAGAGAACGATATAACCGGTGCTTGCCATATACTACACTTAACGGTTAGGTACACTGCTATGAAGTTTGTTAAAATTCTTGTATAGAAAGAACCCTTACGACAACCGCATATTTTCTATATAAGCTCGCGACAAATAATGACATCACTTTACTAAAAACGAGGCTAACAATCTCCCCCTAAGAGGTGGTCATTGGTATGTGCTCAAATACACATACCTTTTACCTAATAAAACGAGCTAAAACGACCCTAAATGATCTAAAACAGATGAAAAATATAGTGTATATGTTTGTTTTGGTTATTGTGTTGTGCAGGTAACAGATATCCGCTAAAGGACGAAAAACGAAGCAAAAAGAACAAAACCAGGCATGGGAATGGAAAGAGTACAAGAAATCTAAGCCGAAGGCGCATACATCCTTAATGGGCCAACCCGTACCTATTTTAATGGGCCGGGTCAGCCATTTAAAGATTTGTAATATAAAACCTAAGCCCTAAATCTATTTATATAACTAAGTACAAATCCATTTCCTAATAATCCAATTCCTGGCCCAATTTATAACAAAAGCCCAATCTGGTCCAAGACATGTATAAACACACGGGTCAAAGATCCAAGTGATACTCGGTCAAAGTTACTGTATATCATTCTCATTTCCCTCCTTCCATTCTTACACACAGTTACACAGGGTAAATCAACCAAGTACTCGTTCATATTGCTTCTTGAAGGATTTGCAGACACCATTGACACATTTGGGAGCCACGCTGGCAATCCCTAGCAAAATCATTAGATGATGGGACATGTACTAGATCCAACAGTCAAGATTATGTGATTTGGAGGCAGTTATTGATGGATGGCCAAGATTAGAAGGATGAGGAGCATCCAGCGGGCTAGAAGCTTCACCTCACTCCTATAAAAGGAGGCCTCACCTCACAGAGCAAAGTATCTAGTTTAGGAGTAGTATAGGGTAGCTTAGTAGCTTATTTGTAGCTTATTTGTCATGTACTTTAATGCAATCTCCTTTTAAACCTTGTACTCAGTTTACGATTAATAAAATTTAAGTTTTCATTTAAATTTTGTTTTGATTCTGTTTTTACCTTAATGCATCTTAAGCTTAATCATGTTTTAAAGTTGTTTTGTTATAAGCTAATAAGCTCTTTAAGTCCTAATAAGCTAGTCCAATTTAGTTTAGCTTTTTCAAAGGCTAAACAGAATTTGTTGTTTACTAAAATTTCCTCAAATTCATATTAAGCTAATGAAAGATAAGCCAAAAAGGGATGGGCTTATGGGTTTACTAGCTTATCTATGATAAGCTAGAGCTAGTAGAATAAGCTCTAAAGAGCAATTCAGTCCCTGTTTAGCTGGGACAAAAAGGTACCTCTTATTTTATCTTTGTAGCTTAAATTCCTATCTTTGCTTTGTAGTTTGCTTATTCTGCTTATAATTGCTTATTATTGCCTAATCTTTGCTCATTAGTCTATTGTTAGCTTATTATGTATGGATTTAAGTTATGAGTGAAGTTTGTTTAAATTCTTGTGTGTTTAAGTATTTACAACGTTAAAAATTGTACTTAAGCTAGTTCGTAATGCTTATCGTCATAGGCTATTAAATTTAACTTATTCGTTCTTTCTTTAAGCTTAATTATAATCTAATAGCTTAAGTCTTAATCTGTCTAAACAGTTTGAAGCTTATTAAGACTTGTTTTGAGTTTAAAAATGGTTATCAATCTCATTAAGGGGTGTTTGGCACAAGCAGTACTAACCTAGGTTAGTACTGTTTGACTGCCTTTTGACCTTTAAGACATATTTGATAAGCTTAAATTAAGCTTATAAATCAGCTTTTATAGGTTTAAAATGGTTAATGTGGCTTTTCAAGGTTTTCTATTCCCATGCTTTGAATATGTGGTTCTAGAGTTTGAAGATCTAGCTTATTTGGTTTGCTTTTGATTGAGTGCTATTTGGAGTCAATTTTATGCTTGTTTATAAGTCTTAGGTGCAGTAATAAGATTAGCTTAAAGTGTGCAATTATCCTGTGTTTTTCAAAACTGTCTAAAGTTTCACAAGTCTTATCACTAAGGTCCAAAGGCCAGTTTTCAATCACAAATTTAGGTTAGAGTTAGAAAGTTTTAGGTTCTGAAAATTCAAGCATAAGCTCATTAGATAGCATACTTAATCTGTTTTAGCTTATTTTTACATTTAGTGATCATTTAGTAGCTTAAATTTAGGTTTGCAATTAGTGTTTGTGCCTTTTAGAAAAATCCAAAAATATAGTTAATAAACTTAAACTGCCTATTTCACTAGCTTTTTCTAGCTTATTTAGAGTTCATAAATTTGTATTTTTGGCTTATTATGGTAGCTTATGGTTCAAATTCAATCTTTTTTTAGGTTTTAGGATCTAGCTTAATAATTGGTTTAAAAAGTGCTTTTCATTCTGTTTGCATAATTTTTCTCAACAACTGCTTATTTGATTTCTCAAGTTATGGCTTATTGGATTTGCTTAAATATTGATTAGTTGTGCTTATTAGGTTAAGTGTAAGGTGCTTAAAGCTTATTTGAACTAAGATTGAGCTTATAGAAGCTTATGTGTAAAAACAGTTAAGTAGTTAAGCTTTTAAGTCTTTTAAAGCATTCTGTCACTTTTAGCTAGCTTTTCCTAGCTTATTTTTGATTTTCAGAAAAAGTTGTTTTGTTAAAAGTGCTTATTTTTAGGTTTTTAGCTTTTTCCAAAAAGAAAAATTTTTTTTAAATGTTTGCCAAAAAAAAGAGGCCACATGGGTCGAACCTGTGACCTCTCTCTTTCATACCAACGCCTCAACACACACTCTCAACACCAACTGCCCTTGGGACTTTTTCAATTATGTCTTGCAACATTAAATACTTAAGGTCTTTTCTAAGTTTTGCTTATTCGAGTCTAGTTGCTTATTAACTGCTTATTCCTTAAGCAATTTTTCCAGTTTCTATTTTTCTTAGATTCTACATAGTCTAAAGTATTTTTCGTAAATTTTTTAGTTTTTTATAAATTAGTTTAATATTTTTAATAATATTTTTAGATTAAATTTGTTTTTAATTCATAAAAAATTAAATAAAAGTCAGAAAAATGCAATTCTTTTTTCTACAATTATTTTTAGTCATTTAGGATTTATAAAAATCAAAATTTCATTTGTAGGGCTTAATTATTTTTAGTCATTAGGATTCCCGTTATCGTTTTTAGCTCTAATTTTTAATTGTCTTAATTGTTACTTGCGTTTACATGTTTTTATGCGTTTTCATTAGTAGAATTAGAAACCAAATCAAGATCTTTAAAACTATTCAAATCACGCGATCACGAACTTAACCGATTCTCAATTCGCACCTCGTCGGGATACGACTCGGGATGGTTTTGAATTTTACTTTGGATAAAAGTAATCTTCTAGAATCCTCATGGAATACTTATTACTATACTATTATTGATAATTGGTATTTTAGTTTTATATATTATATATATTATATATATATATATATTATATATATATATATATATATATATATATATATATATATATATATATTATATGCTATTATATTAAGAATCAGTCATTGCAATAATGGCTTCACTTCTTGTGACATCTTGAATCTTGGAGCCTTGTATGCTTGGGAATTATTTTGCGGATCCTTTTGCATGCTTGTGATCTTGGATCTTGATCTTTAACTTATATCTTTGTCTTAATCTTGATATCTTGGTCTTTAGCCTTGACTTCATCTTAAACTCTGAGATCTTTAAATCTTTATCCTGGAATCTTATGCCATCTTGCGATCTTGTGTCTCTACCCACATGCTTATTATCTTGAAAGCTTGCTAACAATCTCCCTCAACATTGATCTTTTACTTGATCTGCTTGCAATATTACCATTTATATTCTTTGAGGAAGTTCTTGTACATCAGAGCTTGTGGAAGACTTTGAAATATGTACTTGAGCTTTCATCATGTATTTATCTTTGTTGATTGATCATGAGCATGTGGTAGTGAAACTTGACTCAGCTGGAATGAGGTTGTAACACCGTCAACTATACCTGAAATTTGATGTTAGTGATAAACAACAGAAATGGATGAATATGTCTTTGTCATTCGTCATAGTTCGGTTACATTAACCTCCGGTTCGGTGAGGACCGTTTTACACTACAAAATGTTGTACCTGTGATCAGGTAGATTCAATTTAGAAGAATCTCCTTGACAGGGTTTTCAGCTCAAATATTAGATCATCTAACGCATGTGCATTATAATCACCGTACTTGCTAGTTCTTCTTATCGGAACGTCTCAAAGCAGACAACACAATAAGAGTGAATCAGTTAGTTACTCTCTGACTGATTGAGTCGTCAATTCATTTACTAGACCAAAGTCGATATCCAGTTGACACAAGCTTGATTCATATAGAATCTCGCAAGTCACCTACCGCAGAGCTATTTGATGTTGACTCTAGAAGGATTTCCATTCTACATTGTGAGTATTGAAGAGTATCACTCTGAATGTTCTGGCAATTATTACAAGGATAATGCGTAGGATTCTTGTAAAAGTTGTATTCTTAATGATGAACAACAATTGTATACTAGAATTTGTGTCATAGTGAGATTTTTGATTAATCTCGTTGGCTCTAGACTCTATAAGTGAACTTTTGTTATTTGGTGATCGGACGCTGGAGCAGACTGCCACCTTTTCAATATCAACGATCTCGGAATGAGAAAGCCGATAGAAGTGTGTTGATCTCTGTGAGAAATGAAACAAACTTATTTTGAGAGAAGACTGAGTAGCTGGGATGGTTGTGCATTTACATCACTGGGTCCATGATGACTTGTCTTCAATACCAGAATTAGCTTTGTGAGTATCGATAGATTATGCATTGACCAGGTTTCTGCCTAAGGTTGTATATAGGGCTTCTTTCTTTACACCATTTATCCTTACATTTCTTTTTAATTCTTCAACCCATTTAATGTTAAACCATCACGTCCTCATTATCACCATGTTAGGTTTGTTCCAGTGATAACTCATGCCTTGGATAACATTCTTCCCAATGATAACTCATGTCTTGGATAACATTCTTCCCAATCTCACTTTACTCCTTTTTTCAATCATACCTAAGGACTTCTATTCTATCCAATGGAGTATACCTGGGTAGATCCCTCTGGTTTTGGTTGGATCATGGAACAAAATACCTAACCTTAACTGCCTTGTATCTTCATAAATCACAACAGTTGGTCGGTCTTTGGGTATTTCCATAGTAGCCGTAAAACCATTAAAAATAATCAACGTGTTTAAGAAGTCATTTATTACACATTGAGAGTTTTCCATATCACCAAAAAGCTCCCCTTACACATATGCACCATATTATGAAGAAGTTTTGCACATGCGAGGACGGGAACGCACTTATTTTCAAAGGATCTTATCCGTTATTAAGCAACATTGATCACATTTTAATCACTATTCTCCCCCTCAAAAATTGCATATGTAGTGAAATTTTTTGACTTAACAAGTGAATTAAAATACAAGTTAATGTACGTTGATCCACTTATAGACTAACCAAACAATGGGATAACAGGAATGCATGCCAAAATGAACCACTTATTATTAATTTTTAAAATATATACTCCCCATAAAAAATAGATTAGAGTGAAAACTTGGAGCGAGAGTTTGTTGAGCACATAATTTTGATAGATTTTGAATATTTCACTTGAAAATATCCTAAAAAATTGTGCTCAACAGGAAAATATGTGAGATATATCTGATTGAACATCATTTTCATTAGTACTTCTCTTGAGCAATCAAAACTTTGAATGTTTATATGACTTTTCTCAAGACCGAGAAGATATGAACTGCTCGTTGTTTTAGGGTAAATGTACATAAATGAACATTTTCCGTTCTTTGGAGACCAAGTCCTAAGCTGACATTTACTTAGAAGTCATAGAGAAAGTTTGAAGATACATGTTTTGAAAACTTTTGAAACTCTCGCTCGAACTTCATTTATACACCCGTGTTAATATTAATCAACATTTCTAGGTGCGTAAATGTTAACGATTTACGAAAGACATGTCAGAGAAGATTATTTTTGGCATTTTTGAAATTTTTTGATTTTGAATTTTGCTTTTATAGGTTTTATACTTTTTTATTTTTATTTTTTTTGATATATATACATAAAGAAGTCACTGTAATTTTACAAGACGTTCAAGCTCTTGCGGAGACAAACTGCGCATACCAAGGCAACAAACCAAATAATTAAACCTATCCACTGGAGGGGGATTGGTATAGGAGGGCTCGGCCAATTGGTACAGTCTTGACAAAATTACAGTTCAGATCGTACCCTTTTCCACGTGTTCCGTGATGAAATGGTAGAGCGGACAAACGTTATGTGTTTTGTGTCTGCGTGTGTTTGACCGGGTTACAGGATATGGCTATGGCTGATTTTGAATTACAATAGATAGGAATCTAGTGAAAGTGAAAGCCATAATCCATTAACAGTGTCTGTATCTAGAGGACTTGGGCACAACAAGCAGATAAAAACACATATTCTGCTTCTACGGTTGACAGTGGCGTATAGTCTTGTTTCTTCGAGGACTAGTCACCAGCTTTTCGCTAAGAATTTAGTTCCACCGGAAGTACTCTTGAGAGACTTGTCATCCTGCTTAATTAGCATCTAGGGTTTATGTAGACGCAAAGATAATATCATCTACATAGGCCCTGTACCACTAGATGTCATTGTAGGAGCGTCTTTATAAACAAATTAGGAGCAGTGGGTTCCTTGATTGAAGTGATTTTGTAGGAAGAAAACTTTATCAATTTCGCGTCATACTGCCGCCTCGGTGTTACTTTGTAACCCATAGTAGTTGCCTTCTTTAGCTTGTAGGACATGACTAGTATGATCACATTGATGAAAGCCTTCAGGTTTGAACACGTACCCGACTTCTTTAACGAAACCATGCAAGAACAGCTGTTTTCATATCCATTTGGAATAAATATGAACGATTGTGTGTCGCATAGTACTGTCAAAAAATATCTGATAGCTTCCATCCTAACATACTCGGATGCGGAAGGATTCTTCAAAATCTAATCCTTCTCTTGACGGTACCTCGCACAACCAGGACGGGTATTGTTTATGATACACCGGAAGTTCTTTTCTAGTCTTCGCTTATTTTTGAGTAACCATTTCAAAACTATGGGTTATAAATGTTATCTGGAGCAAAAAAACTAAACACACGTTCATCAAGCCTTTTGAACTGGAGAAGCTCTACTTGCATTGAGTCAATCTATGCAGGGTCGGTCATAGCCTCTTTGATGTTTCTTGGTTCCATAGTGCTCACAGTCAGTGCGTAGATGCACATTTCACCATCGGTTCGTAACTGATTTCTTGTCAAAACTGGTCGTGAGGGTTCTCCTATTACTTGTTCTAGAGGGTGATCCTTAGTCCGCTGGTAATCATTTTGGTACGGCTGATAAAACGTAAGCATGTTCGATGGATCCACATATTGTGAAGATGATGATTCAACAAAACTTATGGATGGTGGAGCAAATGGGTTCTCGAATACATCTTCATCAGATATAGCATTGGGAACATTATCAGCAACTGTTTCTGGTTGGAGTTGAGCTTGAGTATCTTATTGCTGAGCATGTTGTTGTTATGATGGCTCATCAACATCCTGTGAAGTGATTGGAATATTTAGAGACTGTGAAGATGAATTTGTTGGTGTTGGTGCAGATTCTTTAACTGTTGTGGATGCATTTGGAGTCTGAAGATTCTAATTTATAAGAGCAGCAAGAGTAGTTCTTGGAGCTGTTGACGGTTGACCACCAATATAATCATCATACATTGCTTCAAACAGTAAATCCAATTCACGTTCAGTTGGTTTTGAGATGTTATTTGATAACATCAAATATTTGATACTTTTTAGTGTCAATTTCCCCATGAAAATACTTGCAATTGTCGTATCAATACTTGAATTCGATACATTTACGATTATTTAGTTGTTTTCAGGTAAAATACAAGTATGTGACAAGAAACACGAGAAATGGACGATAAAATGAAGATAATATGGATTCTTGCGAGACGTTATGGCGTAATCCCTACGATAGTGTTACGCCGTAACATATTCAAGGCAAGACACGTCTCACCCATCAGATTTTAACGGCGTAACCTAGCACGCGAAAAAAAATTTATGCCGAAATTTATTATTATGGAGAAGGCTAATAGTATCCTCGTCAGCATTACGGCATAACACAAACACTTGATTACGCCGTAATATCTTTTAAGTCTGCAAGATGGAAAGTACGCGTCAGCAGTTTACGGCGTAAACCCTTAGAAGGTTACACCGTAACATATTTGAAATCTAAAAACAGAAAGGCCTCCATTCAGCCACTTTAACATTCAAATCATTTAACTATCCAAGGGGCGATCAAGGCCTAATAGCTCAAAGAATTCCACCAGAAGTCCAAGGGAGATCACACTTATATCACTTTTGTATTTAATCGTTCATAAACCACTCCTGTAAGAATTATGAGTTTTCCATCCATGATTACCTTTATTAATTCTTGCTATGTTGTTTCTATGAGCGGCTAAGCACTTCAAGTGCTGGCCTAGTTATGAATTTACTATCGTTATAATGTTTGTTTCCTGTTAGATTATGGTTTTGTTAGATATCCTTCGACTATCGTGTACCCTTGGGTTTTGGTAGTATTGCAGGTGGTTTAGATCCTGTTAATTTTGTTATTAGATTACCAATTAAACATGGGATTAGTAGTGGTACTGTAACGCCCCGACCCAAAAGGGTAGAAAGTTTACAAATTTTGGTGTGCATCAAAAGGCATAATAAATTAACATAGCATAATCCGCGGAAGTATTATTAAATAACCAAAAGAAAATAAGTCAACATGACTTAAGGTACATAAGTTCTCAAAGGACAGACATATCCAAACGAAATAACCGAAATAACGAATGTCTCGAAGAGTAACAAATCATATATCAAAACTAAGATCTCTAGGGTAAGCCACACTCAGCACTCACATCCCGAAAGCAACCCCAGCTCCTAGCTTAGATACCTGCCGCAGGAAAAGAAAGTGCGGCTGAGCTTACAAAGCCCAGTGAACAGATATATATAATCGAATGCAAAAGATAACGGAAATCAAAGGATACGATACAAGGTATAAAGGATATCACAAGACATGATCAAAGGAATACAAATATAAGGTAAGACAAATCAGAAGTCAATTCATAGTGTAAGGTAAGATGAAATCAGAAAATCGAATCAAGTCCAATTACCAAGCCCAAACAAATCATATCATAGTAACCATGGAGTAGCGAGCTCCAAAATTGTTGTGAAAGACGTGGAATGCACCCAAACATCAGTCACCAAATATCCATATATCATAATGTCATAATCCATCGAATACAAAACAAATCTAGGATGCATCCATACGCCCCTTTTTAAAAACATAAATAATCTTCATAGTTGCACCAAATAATATCAGAATGGGAGGACGACAGTGAGAAATCACTCACTCAACATGAGTCATGCCAAAAGGTGCATCAATGACCACGGCCATGTTTGCCTCATGGTAGGAAACAAATAGTGGCTGTGGTTCAAATGAAGGGTTCAAAGCAAGTTCGTATCAAAGTTATTTCAATGAATCATAGCAAAGGTCAATGCCCAAAGGTTTCAAATATCAAAGTTAGCATAGCAGAGTTCAAAATAGAACATAATAACAGATCATATAAGAGAACCAAGATAAAAGGCTAGAGCAATGTAGCACATAGGAAATCAAAAATATGAGGAGGAAATCTGTCATGAGAAAACCTTAACGATAAGGTCAGAGATCTGACCTTATTCCGAAGCCAAGCAAAATCAAAGAAAACACCACAGGAATTCAAAATCACTCCTTTTTTTTCTTTTGGAAATAACCGAACCTAAAGAAATGATAATTCGAATTACAAACATTAAATTTAAAGTTATAACTTTCCATTTTTAGTAACTTTCCATTTTTAGTAACTTTCCATTTTTAGTAACTTTCCATTTTTAGTAAGTTTCCAAAATTAGTAATATTCATCATTTGAGATTCTATTAAGTATTTTGAATAGTTTAGGGACTTAACATGTCAACCTTACAAGTTTAGGGTTAAATATGACAACTTTCCATATTTTAGGGTTTAATATACAAAATCAACAATTTTCAAGGTTAAAAGTGTAAATATCAAAGTTTCACATTTTTATTCAGATTATACCTTTCATTTTCTATATTTACAAGTCAAACCCTTAATTTACACAATTTACATATTTAGCCCTTTTTGTTTATTAATTATTTAAACAATATCTTTAATTATCCATAATTACAAAACAAGTCCTTATAGATTCAAATATGACAAATTCATACTTTATACATTAAATACTAACCAAACCTTATACTTTTCAGAATTTACAATTTCAGTCCCTCTATTTTAATTAATTAATTTCTAAATAAAATGGTAAAAAGAGATATATAGGGGATAATGAGCCGAGTTTATGGGCTTTCAAATGGACTAAAATCATATTTTTATAACTTGCCAAATTATTTTATAATTATCTTTATTTATTTAATTAAATGTGTAATGTATAATTAACTAAATATTAATTAATTCGGCAAAGTATATATATACATAAGTATTTATTATTTTTCTTATATAATATAAAATATTTTAATCTTACATAAATTTCATAATTGTCACATGTTGCATTTTTATAATTTCTAACATTTAAATGAAGTTTATTTAAGCTTTTATGGATTTTCTTGCATTAGGGGTATTTTGGTAATTTTACACTTGTTGAGATTTTTAGGTTTTACAACTTCTTCCCCTCTAAAAAAAATTTCGTCCTCGAAAATTGAAATGAACCGGAATAAAAACGAAATGAGAACGAAACAAAAACATACCGAACTAGACAAAGAAATGA
>BQNB010081900.1:0-29486 GCA_026074375.1 Tanacetum coccineum
TGAAGTAAGTTGATTATTTGGTTTAAGTTGTCTCTCGTTTTGTCCGTAAATAAAATATGTTGTTTAAAAAAATCGAAAAACCAATTGTTACACCCAAATCGCCTTAGCCTACCTTGTATGTACTCACTTTTAGTGCATTATTGTTTAAACCAAATTAATTATTGAGTACATGATTGCTAAGTCCTTATCATTGTAAATACAGTTTTGGGACGATTGGGATTCATGGTAGTATTCATCTTATAAAGAATTGTAAAACAAGTAATTTATTACCCCCAATAGAGCTCAACAAGCTCCATATTATTTTGATCCAACTCAATTTGGGTCATTATTTAGATTTTAAATAATCGAGTATGTAAAAGTTCAAGTGTAGGGATGCATCTATAAACCCCCATGATGTATTATATGTTTAAGCAATGGCAGAGCAAAAGTGTACGAAAAAATATATATATAACAAAAAGTGATAAAAAATTGTACGGCTGCCATTTGCTTATGTTTATGTTTATATTAGAGTCAAGAAAAGAAAAAGAAAAAGATTGATGTAGAGTTGTGTAGAGTTTGTATATTTTGTTCGAGTCTTTGTCTTAGCAATCAAACCAACGTGTATTCTTATAAATAATTAGCTAACCCTTCCACTCTAAATTCACCCAAAATCCACTCCCCAAATGCATCCCATCCATTTTCGTTTTCGTTAATGTTATCTTACACCTACACCTTACAACCCTTTAAAAGACCTCTTTGATAGTAATGAATAATACTTGAGCCTTGCGGTGGAGGTTTGATCTTTTACCAAACCTATGGTAATTTATATACTATGACAGGTAATGAGTGTTGAGTTTTTGTTTCCCCATTATGTTATAATTTATTATACAACCGAGAAAAAGAGAGAATCCCAAACACTTACGTGAGGTGCTAGTATATACTTTTTGTGCTTTTAATTACAAGGTCTAGAAGGTTGTGTTGTAAAATGCTTTTAAAGAGTAGGTTAAATGACCATAATATTCCTATTGTCTAGGTAGAAAATCCTATTTACTCGAGGACAAGCAAATCCCAAGTGTTGGGGTATTTGATGAGGTGTCATTTTATACACTATTTCAGGGTCATTTAACCCCATAAATCATGCAAATATGCACAGATTATGTACTTAATCATTTGTTTTTAGGTTTTTAGAACTTGGATGGCTTTTGGAGTAAATACACCTGACTTGGGCTCATTTGGAGAAGAAACTGACAAGATTACAGACCTACACCATATCTCTTGAAGATTTATGCATACAGTGCGTGGAGACGGCGTCGCAGGCATAAAGCGATGTCGTCATGATCTATATGGTGACGAGGTCAGGAATCTCGCGATAGAGTCAGGACGGGGCCGACTTAAAGAGGATCTAGAATCAACTACATGGCGACGGCGTCAGGATTTCAAAGCGACGCTGTCGCAACGATTTTCCTATATATATTAAACTGAAATTAGTGTTTTTAGTGTGTAGCTTTATATAACTTTAGGGAGACGAACCCTAGTCGTTTCAGCAACTTTTAAGGTCATTTTTAGGGCCTCAAAAACCTATTGTAACTACTTTTAATCCATATTTTAATCAAGTAAGATTATTTATCATTAATCATTCAATATGTCCATGTGTTGTGTGATTGATTTATATTCTTGCTTTATCTTTAACATGCTAGGCTAAACCCTCCTTTGTATTTACTTATGATTGCATGAAACTTAGGTTGTAGATCCTTTTGATATTGCTTTTTGTTGATGAATGTGCATGTTAGGCTCTAGAAAACTAGCCATAAGATATTAAATTGGCATAGACGTCTAGGGAAACGCGAGTAGTGTAGAAAGGATACCATCGGTAATAGTCTTCATACTACATTACCTCTTATATGGTTGACCCCTCTTAAGTTATTTCACATGCATTTAATATACTCTTAGGGGCCTTGTAATAGTCTTCATACTACCTTACTTGTGTGTTGCCCTAACAAAATATTAAATAGACGGCGGGTTCGTGTAATCGGTTCATGACCTAAGAAATACTTACACACATCATCACAAGTGTGACAAGGCAACAGATCTAGGAGAAGCAATCCGAGGAGTAGTGCATGATTAGGTAAATACATCTCTTTATCATAAAGTTATCACCAGTAGTATAGATTGTAATTAGTTTAATTATTAGTTAATCAAACTAACCTCCCAAATCATGATATTTACTTGCTTTCTTATAAATATAAAAATACAAAAAGAATCTTCTCTCAACCCTTTAGAATTCTGTTAGACTGTGTTCGAGCCTTCCCAACCTATTCCCCTAGAGAACGATAACAACCCCCGAGTCTTGCCTATACTACACTGCAACGATTAGGTACACTGCCTAGGGAGTTGTAAAACTTATTGTAGAATTCTTAACAACACCCACATCAATAGACGTAAATACCTTGCGATAACATCATGTCATTTAAAACTGTTATGCATTATTAGACATTCAAAATTAATGATAGTAATTTTTTCAATCAACATAGAAGATAGGTTTTCACGAAACTGAACGAGTTTAAAAACATCAAACTACCAAATAACAAAAATCCATATTAATGTATTATTGCTAATACTGAGTGTCTTGAGCTTTTTCAGCAGTCAATTGAAAAACTCTTCCCATTGTCTTCCGTAGTTAAGTATCATTGTACTCTACTCAGTTGCCGCTATATCCTGTTTTCTCTTGTGGGTCTTGAGGTGTCCATTCAGGACAATCAACAATCTTATGTCCAGGTTTATTACATCAAAAACAAACCCAGTCAGCTTTACAGTCCTTTGTTGCATGTCTCGGTTTCCCACAATTGCGACAATCCTCATGCCAACATTTCCCCTTGTGTGTCTTATTGCATATCGTGCATGGTTTATACTCGCTTGCATTATGAGCTTTCTCACCACTGATCTTGGCCTTTTTCATGTCATCATCACGATCTCTCTCTTTCTTTTGTTGTCTCCTCCTTCTTCTAGTTGACGATTGTTCTCCTTTTCAACCATCAAGGCAAGTTCCACAGCTTCTTGAAAGGTTGAGGGTCCTGCTTGTTAAACTGGACCCCTGATTCTGGCTCTTAAACCCCATATATATCGTTTAATCTTTCTTTCCTCTGTAGCTACCTGGTATTTTGCAAATCTTGCCTTTTCATTAAACTTTGCCGTGTATTTTGGTAATGTCATGTCATTTGGTTGTAGTTTTCCATCAATCCTTTCGGACAATAATTTTCCATGACCAAATCTTCAAACTCTTCCCATGTCATAACACTCGCAACATCATCACCACGAGCGATCTTGATCATATTCCACTAATGTCAAGCCTCTCCTTTTAGCAAATGAGATGCATACTTTACCCTTTGCCGAGGTGAGCATTTACTAATTTCAAATATGTCTTCTATCTCCCTTAACCAGTTGGTGACAATCACCGGATCGCTATCTCTGTAAAATTCGCTTGGTTTACAGTTTAAGAAGGACTTGCAGCTACATTCGTCTCCCTGAGCTTCTTTATTTCTTCTTCTCCTCTCAGCTTCTTCATTTCTTAGTCTCTCAGTATCTTCTGTGTTTTTCCTATCTTGTTCGGCCTTTTTTTTCCTTTCTTGGTCCTCTGCAGCTCTTTTATCTTCCATTGCTTTTCTCCTCCTCTCGGCATCTTCATTTGCCTTTCTCTTTTTCTCAGCCTCTTCTACAGCTTTTCTAGTTTCTTTTGCCTTCCTAAAGTTTTCTTGACATTGAGCCAAAATAGTGGGCAAGTGTTCTGACAAATTCTTTTGATCTCATTACCTAGTTTTCCTTTAGTGACAGGCGCATCTAGGTTCTTTGCTGGAGTTTGCTTAGAACCACCAGGACCCTTTCCTTCTATTTCTCTCTTCCATATTAATTGAAGTCCATAAGATATCTAAAAGGCTAGTGTATTTTACTATTATTAGATATATATTAAGACAACATTTCAACTTGGGTATGATGAGGTGTCAATTTATACACTATTTCGGGGTTATTTAACCCCTTAAATCATGCAAATATGGCCAGATTATGTGCTTAATCATTTATTTTTAGGTTTTTAACACTTGGATGGCATTTGGAGGAAATACACGTGACTTGGGCTCATTTGGAGAAGAAACAGACTAGATTACGGACTTGCACCAAGATTCACCAAGAAGTATTGTTCTCAGAGCATGGAGACGACATCACAGGCATAAAACGACGTCGTTGTGATCTATCTAGTGACGGTGTCTGAATATTGGCGATGGCGTCACAACGTAGCCAACTTAAAGTGGATCTAGAACCATCTACGTGGCGAAAGCGTTAGAAGCATAAAACGACGCCGTCGCGTCGATATGTCTATATATATAAAACCGATTTTATGGTTTTAGTGTGTAACTTTTGGGATGACTTTATATAACTTAGGGAGACGAACCCTAGCCCTTGTAGCAGCTTCATAGGTCGTATTTAGGGCCTCAAAACCCTATTGTACTACCTTGGATCCATGTTTTAATTCAAGTAAGATTATTTATCATTAATCATTCAATGTGTCTATGTGTTGTGTGATTGATTTATCTTCTTGTTTCCTTTATAACATGTGAGGCTAAACCCTCCTTTGTATTTGCTTATGATTGTATAAAAGTCGGATTGTAGATCCTTTTACTATTGCTTCTTGTTGATGAATGTGCGCGTTAGGCCTTAGAAAATTAACTTTTGTCTGTATCGTTGTTGACACATCTAGGGAAACATGAGTACGTAGAAAGGATACCATAGGGTAACATTCTTCATACTACCTTGCCCCTTATATGGTTGATCCATCTTAAGGTATTTCACATGCATTTAATATACCCTTAGGGGCCTTGTAATAGTCTTCATACTACCTTAATTGTGCTTTGCCTTAACGGAATATTAAATAGACAACGGATTCATGTAATTCGTTCATAACTTAGGAAATACTTACACATTACATCACAAGTGTGACGAGGCAACATGATTAGGAGAACAATCTGATAAGTAATGCATGATTAAGTAAATACATTTAATTATCATAAAGTTATCACCCGTAGATTAGTATATTAATTAGTTTAGTCATTAATTTATCAAACCAACCTCTCAAACTATAGATTTACATGCTTTATATTAAATATAAAAACATAAAAATAATCTTCTCTCAACCTCTAGAATTCTGTTAGACCGTGATCAAGCCTTCCCAACCTATTCCCCTAAAGAACGATAACAACCCCTGAGTCTTACCTATACTACTACTACAACGGTTTGGTGCTAGCCTAGGGAGTTGTATAACTTCTTGTTGAAGTCCTACGACGACCGCATCGAGTTTTTGGCACCGCTGCATGGGGAATAGTTAGGTTTTGATCATTGTTAATTGTTTCGTAATCCATTTTCGTCAACCTCCATGGGAGACAAGAATCCTATCCGTACTCTTGGAGACTACTCCAAACCTAGCCACGAAGGCTACAGGAATACCATCGAGCTCCCCGTAGGGAACAAAATGGTACCTCTTCGATCCGACACCATCCGGTTGGTGCAAAACGGATGCTCATTCCACGGACTTCAGTCCGAGGATCCAATCCAACACCTAAAGGATTTCCTAAAACTTGTAGACTCACTTGACCTTAACAGTGAAAACAGGGAAAGAACGCGCCTGCGTTTATTTCAATTTTCCCTTCGCGATCAAGCTACTATTTCCTTGCTCATTTCTTTCCACCGGGAAGGACTGCAAAACTCCGCAATGACATCTTGGTGTTCCAACAACATCATGGAGAATCTTTATCGAAAGCATGGACTCGTTTCAAGGATTTACTCCAAAAAGTCCCTCATCATGGCATCATCCTTTGGCTCCAAGTCCAAATTTTTTATGACCATGTCAATCCCGTCACAAGACGAACCATTAACCAATCGGCCGGTGGTAAGCTTCGTGACTGAAACGTAAAAGAATCCTGAGCATTTTTTGAGGACCTCGCCCAATGGATTTTGCTAAGCCGGTCAAGGCAATCGATTTGCCTCAAGATGTCCCAAATACATCCGATCGACGTATAATCGAGCTCGAAAATCAAGTTTAACGCTTGATGGAAGCTTATCTTGCTCCAACACAACCTACTCAAGTGAACAAAATTACTACCTCATGTGAGATCTGCAGTGGTCTCCACGACACTCAGTATTGCATGGAAGATCCCGAGCAAGCCTTTGTTGAATACGCATCCTCGCGTACCGATGAAACGGGAGATAAGTGATATACCTTTAAGCCCTAGCAAAATAATTTTGGTGACACCTATAATCTGTCATGGAAAATTCACCCAAACGTTAGGTGGAGACAACCCTAAAATTCTTTAAATAATTTTTCAAACCCTCTAACCGGTTCCAAACCAACGGTTCGATCCCAAACTGTTCCTTCAACAACAATCCTCGAAGCTTTAACAATCAATCAAATATAGAAGGATTGGTATCCAAATTTATGGCATCTCAAGACGCTAGACGGTCCAAGTTTGATGTCGATTTCAAACAACAACAGAATAAGAATACCAATAAAATTGACACAGTGTTGAAGGCCAGCACTGATTGAATAACAGGAGCACCACCTAGCGACACGGTTAAGAACCTAAAACTGAGTACTTCCGCAGTTTTGTCTGCTCGTTCTTACCTGACAATTTCATTCCTAATGCTCATCTCAACCCTCCACCTCAATCAGGGCTATCAAGGCACATTCCAAGAAGGAAAACATTTCCCAAACAAGCTTGCTGCGACCCGGGATGGAAATCGAAATGCAACAACCGGAATAACCCTAACCAACTCTTGAAGATGAATTCCAGGATTTGCATCTTAACCTACCGGTTCTCGACGTCCTAGCTCACGCTCCAATCTATAACACTATATTAGATAAATACGTAGAAAGCTTAGAACTAGGCAAAAATGGATCAGCATTTGTCTAAGGAGAGTACCTACAAAAATGGAAGACCCCGGGCTATTCACCCTACCTTGTAGACTAGGGAACTCAAAACCTTTCGACACCCTGACTGATCTAGGATCATGCGAAAACATAATCCCACTTTACCTCTTCAAAAAGCTTAACATCGGACTATTGGAAGAGACTGGCCGTATCTTTGGGTTGGCTGACGGAACCAAATCCTTCCCCATTAGGATTGTTAAAGACATAGAAGTCTACATAGGAAAACTAAAACTATTAAATGATTTCTACATGATCAATATGAAGAAGAACCCCGAAACCACTTTGCTAGTAGGAAAAGGATTCCTAGCTACCGCCAACGCAGTTATAGATTGTAGGATGGCCAAAATAGCGGTAGGAGAAGGAATCACTAGGTCGGTATTTAGAGTAAAAGGAGTCTACTTAGGTGAGGAGGAAGCACCTTATTGGACCACGCTTGGAAAAAGGGAATCATACAAACCACAGCCTCGGTCGGATGGAGTGGGCGCACAAACCCCTTATTATGTTAGGAAGGACTTTTTAGATTACCATTTACCCGGAGAATGGGAAATTCCTAGAGATGCCGAGCTCAATCCTTTTAAGAATACCTTAGTGTTTAGAAGGATGGTAGAAATTTTAGGAGATATACATATATACCTTAAGAGTAATATGTGGGAATCGGAGGACCTAATTAAAAACCCGATCAACTGGGATAAACCACCCAAAGACGGAGATGGAGCATGGCATTCCAAGATTAGACTAATCGATCCAGACGGAGAGGAGTTCACCAAACCCTACTACAATCCCTACCACTAGAAAGCTTTTCGAAAGAGAAGCTCCAAGGGAAATCATTGACTTGGACCACTTCTACGACACTTGACAAGTGACTTCGAGTCTAGCTACAAGACTCGTAAATAAAGAAAAATGCTTTTTGGGAGGCAACCCAATATTTACTTTCCCGCATAGTAGGAGTGTCTTGTTTTTTAATTCTATATTGTTTGTTTTATTATGTTTGAAGTAGTTGTAATCATGCTTTGTTTGTTTGTAACTCCGTCTTATTTGCAATCAAAGGTATTTTACAACAAAATAAGTGTAAGGGAAATATCTAGTTTTAAAGAGCCCAATTCAAACATTTAAAATAAATTATTTAGATTAATTCGTGTCAGTTTCGAGTCATATGATTGTAATGACTAATTCCAGGTTTTTTATGCAGTGCTTTCTTCAGAATTGACTTAAAAAAATTGCATGCAGGAAATTTCTCATTAAAAACGAAGAAGAAATTTTTACAGATGCTAGAGAAGGCGTCAGGATTTATCCTAACGGCGTCGCATCTCCAACTATGTAAAAATTTGAATTTTTTCTAGTATTTCTGAAGATAAATGTGCAATATTTAAAATTTGTAATTCTTTTGTAAACCTGCAGAAAAACCTATGATTATATCATTACTCTCATCCAATCTTTACTGCTTTCGTAGAGTCGAAACCCTAAATTCATGTTGTATATTTATCTATCCCGCCGATTTTATGCTTGGTGTAGTTTTCTTTGTCTATGATTACATGTTATATTTGACGAGAAGAAGCTTGAAAGTTCTTAGGAAGTTTCAATGGATAATTCTTGGAGGACGATTTAACCAGTTATCGCATATTTCTTCTCTATTATTGAGCAAATCAGGGGAGTACTAGTTTCTTTTACTTTTTTTCCCTTTATTTGTTTTTACAGGTACTGATGTGTCGTTGTGTGGTGTATATTTTTATGATTCAAGTTTTAAATTTATATTTTCCTGACTTAACCAAAAACAACACTTTAACTAGCAGTGTACCGGGTCGGTGGTAGATTCAAGGTAAGTAGGGTGTCGAACACTTGAAGCGAGGTTAAATCTTTAATTTATTAATATTTTGGTTAGCTAATCTAAGTTAATTCTAATCTAAGTCAAACCTATGCTAATCCTATGTTAGTTCTAATCCTAATTCTAACAGGTAAAAGGGGGGTTTTCAGCCTGAGAGATTAGCACGGGTTTGGTGGTGACTATAATCAATTCAAGACGCTTTAACCCACGCAAGCAAATTAACAGAAGATAAAAGAGCGGTCAAGACTTATAATAGAAAACTGTATTAGCCATCATTAATCCGATTAGAAGTTGGTTTGTATATTAAGTGCAATGATTACTTATCTTGAAGTGGCATATCATTCTTAGACTTAGGCGGGACTTCATCCTAAGACCGAGACACATTAATTCTGTCACAATTAAAGAATCCACATAAATCACCCTTATTTGCTGATTATAATTCATCTTAGGGATTAAAGCAATAGTGATCTTGTTAAACCCTAGCTCATAGAGACTTTACCCATTTACTGCTTAACGGTGATTTATACGCTAGTAGTCTAATTGTCTAACTATCCAATGGAATCAGAATGTTATTTGTTGAATTATCTAGGTTCACCTGCTAGTCAACTTGTTCAATAAACAAAAGGCAATATCCGTTAACTAGTTAAGCCAGAAGCGTATCCTAGCACGAATTTAGCAGAACAATACTTGTGATCCTATTATTCTAGATGTATAAATTACTATATGAAGAGCTATCCCGGCATCTAGATTACTTGGTCCGTATCACTAGATCCAGTTGAATGTATGCGGAATCTACACTTTGATACTCTAGAGATGTTTATCAATAGAACAGTAATAGACAAACAACCAATGAACAAGGAAGTAATAACAAACTGCTTAAATTTTTAAGATAATAATACGAGTATCTTGTAGTATGGGGCGGTTACAAACTTGAAGCTATCACAATCTATTTCTAATAGTTATTTGTCTAAGTATTTTATTGATCCTAAAACCTAGGATCTCCTTTTATAGAACACAAGGAGTCCTTTACAAAGATAACTACCTATCTTTTAGGATCAGTTACAAACAACCCATAATAATCTCCATGCATACTTATCTCCAAGTCAGCAGCTTTGACCATCAGCATAGTGATAAATCTTTATGCCTTGCACGTATTAAATACACTGCGGTAATAAGTCTGTTTGGCAGTACTAACTCCTTAGTACGTTAGTTTTACCTTGCAAGTACTGTATTAACTAAGTTTGTGAAGTTTATTCCTAAAAATCTTACCCTAAACTTGTGACTTGTCCTTCATATCAATTCAAGTTTATTCTGATTAAATCTTCTAGTCTTCTTCCTTTGCTGATGATTCTTTCAAACACTACTTCTATTTCGTCACTTAAGATCTTATGAACCTTAGAAGTTCAAAACGCATAGTTAAACTCTCATGATTCAACTATAATTCTTCTTTTCAACATCTTGGAATGTCATCTCTTGACTTAGAGGGGTATTTCTGTCTCTGTCGGCATATGTATGGTTATACACTCTGCATTAGGTAAATGTGAATACCAACAGTAATCATATAAATCCCAGCTTATCACATTTGTATATTCATGTGTTTCTTCATATCTCATCCATCTTATAAGGCTCAAACTAAACGTGTTGCAGATCTCACCAAAGCTATAGATCATAACCAGTCTGTCTTTAAGTATTATACCTTTCCTTGAATCAGTCTTGTACAATTCTTCTCTTCCTGTCTATCAAGTCTTCAAGCATTATCACTCATACTTTGTAGTTCTTGGAAACTGGCCTTCTCCTTGAAAACTTGATAATACATGAAATTCTCTGTCAAAAACACATAGTCTTCAGTCTACAATCAGAAAATTTGTAGATAGAGATTTCAACCTCCAAACGGTACTTCTTTCTCTTGGTATTTTATACAAAAATCTTTGGTCTTCTCTTCTCAACATCTTCTTCTAACTTTTGTCTATCCTTGTGCTTTTTCTAGGAATAGATTTCTTTCTCTTTGCTCCAGATTCTTTAAAACTTCTTTCATTTCTTCTTGTGTTATTCTAAACATCTTTTCTTTCTAATCTTTTCAGAAGACTTCATCTTTTCAGGAGGACTTACTCTTTTCAGTTTCCTGCTCCATAGGCTCAATGGTTTGATTAAATCCCAAACCTTTAAATAAAATACATTGGCCTAATCTCATCATAAGACATTCCCTTGAAGTCACGAATCTTGTAGTTCCCCTGATTCTTCAAGTATTTGATCATATTATTCCTTGCCTGGGCAACTGTCTTTGGTTTCATCTTTTGAGTATGATACCTTTTGAATGAAGGGATATTCCAATCTAGCTTCTTAGATGTCTTAAGATTCAGCATAGGCTCTTTGTCTTTCCTCTTCATCCCACTGTATGGCTATTTCTTCATCTCTTGTAATCTGAGCTCTTTGTTCCTCATTCATTTGCTCTTCAAGTCTGATGGCTTCAGCAAAACTTAATCTTTCTTGTTCAAGCTCTTTCTTAGACTTCTTCTTGGGCTCAGACTCTATCATTATAGCTTTTCCCTTGTCTTGTCTTGACCTTTTCTCTGCACTCCTTCTTGTATAAGTAACAGTTCCTCCAGCAGTACTAAGATTTACCTCAGCAGTACTAACTATTGGAACTTCTTCACTAGCAGTACCTTGTTTTGCTCCAGCAGTACTAACTTCAGCACTTCCTTTTTCACTGCTTTGTTGATCTTGAATCACTTCTGTAGGAGTCACATCTTGAATCACAGGTTCAGTTTCATTACTTGCTTTCTCTTGAACCTCTGCATCAGATAATATCCTCCCCTGTTTAGAAGAATCATCTGCAATGTCTTCATCATCTGAATGAACAATTTTAGCTCTCCTCCTTGCTTTCCTAATCTTGATTTGAGCCTCTAGCTTCTTGACCCTAAATATGAGCTTAGTAAATGCAGAACTGTAGGTTTGCTTTATGTTCTTCAAGTCATCCTCCAAAACTCCAATCCTGTCAAATAGTTTAGTAACCAAATTTGTCAATTCATTGAGTTTCAATCTACCCTCATCACTTCCATGCGAGTGAACAGCATGGATAGGTGATTCATTGGGTGTAGGAAGATGGTGCTCTGCTACAGGTGATGGTTGTGTTGGTGATGATGTGTTGGTGATGGTTGTGTTGGTGCAGCAGTGATATGTTCAGGTGTAGGTGAAGGTGCATGTGAAGGTGAATGTGTAGGTGAGTGGGAAGGTGAAGGTTCAGGTGAGGGTGAAGGTGAAGATGTGATTCTGGAAGGTAAAGTAGAAGGTTCAGTAACATCTAACATATTAGGGAAAAGAGCAACTTCCTGGCCAGAATATCCCTTTGTAGGCCTCTTCATGTTGTTAAAAACTTTGTTGCTAAGAGAGGGTACATGATAAGTTCTTGTGTGTGGTGCAGCTTGGTTTCCTGCATATTAGACAATATTTGATGACTAGGGTACATTCAAAAAACTATGGGGTAGAGATATTGGACTCCCATATTGCTCAATTCATCTAGAGAAATTTAAACTCGTATTGGTAGCTAAAAGTAAAAAAAACAGCTTGTCGGAATTATACTACTAAACTGCTCCCAAGCAGTCTTCTTTGGCTAAGGAAATGATGTCCTAGATTTGGATAGAAACCTCTATGAGGGAAAAAGCACCCTTTTGAAAAGTTACTTATATGAGTCGTATGTGTGATATCATAAGCGCCCTTTGCTCAAAGATCTCGGAGTTGGAAATAGTAAGAAATACCATCTTGCTTCATCCAACTTGAGATGTGTCTTAAAGATCCTCAGTTAAGTCAATGAGTGACCATCATTGGTACGGGCCAGGTCAATCTTGACTTCTCCATTTTCAGCTAGTAGAAACTTCAGCAAGAACTCCCAAAATTGTTTGATAATGAGACACAAACATTGGTTCTTTGTGAGTGCATAGCAGGATGTGACTCGATTTACGGGAAATCGTTGAGTGATGAAACCCTTGTTACTACCTGTAGATTTCTCTAAAAACGCTACCATGTTGTGCTTTTTACAAAATCCAAGTTTGCATGTGAATAAAACGTGAGTAATCGTGTGGGATATGATCGTGGATGTAATATATGACAGGTTAGAGAAAGTTAAGTGAGATATAAATAGAGAATTGTAGAGTATGGTTATCAGACTTAAGAAATTGAGTTTTCGTGATTAAAACTTAACATTATATATATAAAAGATCACGAAAGTCCAATTGGTTCAAAACCCCTATATCATAGATTGGAGGGAATATCTAACGGCCTATATTAATTAATGAAAAATTGTTAGACCCAACAGTACTAACGGCCATTTGCAAGTACTAAATTTGGTTCTAAGCAAAGTACTAATTAAGCTAGCAAGTATTAACTTCTCCACCCAAAAGCAGTACAAACACCAAAGTGTTGTATTTCTCAAAAATAACTTCACACATCTCTTCTCGGTTTTTAAGCTCACTTTTATCTCTCAATTCTTTTGCTCACTTTTCAAATCTGTCTGGTTTTTCACACAATTCTTTCTTTTTGTTTTTAAGATCACTAAATCTCTCAATCTTTTGGCTCACTTTTCACACTGTCTGGTTTTCACACATCTCTCTTTCTGTTTGTAAGTCACCAAAATTCTCTACTTTTCTTTTTGACGCACAAATCACACAAAGTATAGTTATTGCACTCTACAGCCATTACATAGATTTTGATTAGTCTTTACCAATAGCGTTTTCTTTGGACTAGCCAATGCTTCATTGTAAAAACATGGTGCATTGATGACCATATAGTTTTTAGTAAACTATCAACTATCAATGGATTTAAGAGGCTTTAACAAGGAGCCGTTTGCTCTGACTGGTCAATTCCTTTGTTGTTATGAGACATGGTGTACTGATGGACCATTGTTGTTTGGTTGCGAAAACAACAACTTTGAGGAAACAAACAACATTCCTCCCCTCAAAGAATGCATCATTGAGTAACCAATTTCACACTTCATTGTTTATCCTAAAAGAGTTAGCTCATAACCAAGAAAACAAAATCTAACCATTTTTCTTGTTTAGCAGTATTAAATGATACTAACAGGATTAACAATGAGACACAGAAATAACTAGCAGTACTAACTATAAGTAACAGTTTTAACAAACAGTTTTAAATATAACTAGCAGTACTAATTATAACTAGCAGTATTAATTTACACAGACTTAACAGTACTAACTTTTAACAAACTTTACAAAAACAAACAAGAGATTTGGGCATTAGGGATTGAGCATTCCAATACTTGAGACCAAGTACTGAAATCTACCAGCATCAAAACCTTTTGTAAGAAAGATTTGCTACATTATGTTGAGTGTCAAATTTTAGCCATTTGATATCAACTTTTTAGCATTGCAATTCTCTTAAAAAATGATGTCTAATCTCTATATGTTTTGTCTTTAGTAATGTTGGAACATATTTTCTACTTTATGCATATAGTACTTGTTACTATCATGTAAATAACAGTATCATGAAATTGTACCCACAATAATCAGCAGTTGCTTTTGTATCAGAGAACTGTCCACAGCAAACTTGCAGCAGCCACATATTACGCTTCAGTTGTAGAAGTGGCTCAACTACAGTTGGTCTTCTTTGAATTGCCAAGAAAGCTCAAATCCTATTTCAAAAAGATTGACGACCTCAGTAGTTGGACTTCTCTCAAGTGGTAGCTCTAGCATAGTCACTATCAGTGTAGGCAACTAATTCAAATGGAGAGAATCCTTAAAAATACCAAAGGACCTAGAGATGGATTACTCTTTAAGGTATCTAAAGATTCTTTTGACAAGCTGAAGAGATTGGAGATGTTCTTTGGAGAAACCTAAGAAAAGCCTAGCACATTGCATATTATTGCAAACTGATATCTGGTCGGGATGCTGTAAAGGTACATCAAAGATTCCTATCTAGATCTATTAAAAGATGTTCACATCTACATTCAGCAGCATCTCCCATCTTGAACCGCAAAGGCTTTTTTCCCATATCTGTTGGAAGTAGAGGCAGAATTCACATCTGAGTAATTGAAACTTTCTCAAAATCTCATGGTCTATTTATTCATTGACTGATAAAAAATTTACTTTTTTTTCTGTTGGAACCTGTTGTTAATCCCCAAAAAGAAGGTTGAAGGTGAGTTCTACCATAGAACTCATGTGTAAACTTATCATTTCATAAGCTTCTTCAAACTCATCACATAATTCTTCTTTGTAGATCCAAAGATATTCGTCCATCCACTTAGATTTTGAACAAGCTCAAGAAGAGATGTCCCTTTATGTCTTTTTGATGAATATGTTTAGGTCAATCTTTCCTCTTTCAAAAACATTGCACAAGATATTAATTTGCCAAAGTGTCATACCTCAAGCTTGGGGCTTGCATGCAGGCCATATAAAGTCTTTACTACCTTATAGGACCTTTATTAGGATGGTGAAGGCTCTTCACAAAACCTGGAGGTTCACATACATATACCTCCTCTTCATTCCAGAATACAAGAAAGCACTTTTGGCATCCATTTGGTTAGACTATAAATCCCAATATGAAGATAAGTTGTGACACTATTTTTATGGACCTCAAATTCTAGCCACAAAGAGCGAAAGAGTCATCATAGTCTATGCCCTCTTCTTGAGTATGTCCTTGAGCAACAAGTCTTGCTTTATTTCTGATGACAATCCCCCTTTCATCTTTGTCTGGTCTCGGTAATACCTCACTTTGTACCAATTATTCTATGACTTTACTGTAAATCCACAAGAATCAGACCTTATGCAGTTTGAGGAAGAAGTTCCTCCCTGCAATGACTTTCCTTACCATGTCTGGATCTTCTAGAGCTTGAGAAATCTTTGGGTTAGTCCTTTCCGTGAGAGAGGAACAAACTCAAAAAGACATGTATGAAGATCCTGATGAGACTTCCCTTCATAGTGATTAACATAGAATATGCCTTTTTCAGTGGTAGATAAGTTTTTCATCCTTTATTGTCTGAACATGATGATGATACATCTCACCAATCACTATGGCTAAATTGGAGGTGATCTTTGTGAATTATTATGTGAGGAGTTGTAGGGACTTTATAAGATTGAGGAATGTTCCCCAATTCAATTTCTTGGGTCCTACCATATGTGAGTTTTATTTTTTTTTTTTTTCAGATGAAGGGTATAGGTTCCTCTTCCAAGTGCTTGCAGGAGTAGCTAAGTAGTTAACTTACAGGGAGCTGCCTGCTTCTTAGAGTTACTAACTTTCTTTAACATACCAGTTATTAACGGCCATTGATTGCGCTAGTAATTTACTTGTTATATCAGAATTTAGTTCCACATTATTCTAAAGACTTGCTCAATTATGAGAATCTTCTGTTGGCCATCATCTCTTTCATATGTGAAGCTCCTCTTTATCTTCTATTTGAAGCATCATCAACAATATTTGGTGATATGCAATCTACCAAAATATGAAGCTTCTTTCCAAATTGGCATTGCAACCAATTCATTGATCTTGTGTGAAGATGTGCAGGACGTCAGTATACTCCTTGGTATACCGGCTCAAATAATTAGAAAAGCTCCTTGTCAACCCTCTGGAACATAATTCATGATTGGGTTGAGACAATTCGCATAGATTTAAGACAAGCCATTTCGGTCACATTTCATTAGGAATAAAGGCTTATTGTCTATAGAAACCCTCAAATATGCATGTTTCAATGATCTTTCTTCGGTTCTAATGTTGTATACCTGAATGCTTTGCTTACTTAAGGAATAGATCCGTCTCAAAGAAATCCTTCATCACTGTTTTCCATCACATCAAACTTGCCCAAATTATCTCAGGTGTGTGAATAGTAACATGGACATCCACTATTGGTTTTCAGTGAAGCTATAAATGGTTTATACTCTAAAGAGTTCATATGGTAGTCTTGTTAGAGGCTCTTGAACTATTATGACCCTATTATGTACATAGAGATTAGCAGTAGAAACTGCTTCTGCGAAATTAAATGTTGTAGTGTACAACTTCTGAGTCAGCTAACATTGGTTTCTAGACTCAGCCTCATGTAGATCCTATTCTTTCCTTTCAATGGCTACTATAGTTATGCTGAGGTGTCCTTGCTTACACTAAATATGCTCGTTTTGTCTGCCTTGTGCACTAACAGAAATCATCCATCACTTTGTTTTTCTTACTATGTACAATTATACACTTTCATAGATTATGTTTAACTTTCTTTTCCACTAGGTTTTCGAACCTCTCTTTGATATAAGTTCTTTATAGGATCTCACTGTTCATTCCCTTTGTTGTCAAAGAAACCAGGAAAATCTGACTATAATCATCAGTGTCTACTTAGCAGTACTTTTTATGCATTAGACTACTAACAAAAGTTGGACCAAAGAGATCCATATGCAGCATAAACAATGGCTTAGTAATGGGATTAAAGGCCTTGGTCTTACAAGAGGCTCTGTGTTGCTTGCCTTTAAGACAGGCAACACAAGTTTGGTCATTCTCAAATCTTTTTAAAGGCAAATCTCTTACAAGATTTTCTTTGACAAGTTTATTAATATTTTTAAAATTGACATGACCAAGCCTCCTATGCCATAACATTGATTCCTCAGATGTAGCCTTTGCAACTAGACAAGTTAAACCATCTTTAGGAACTATGTTTTTCATATCAAAACTGTACATGTTATTCTGTCTAGGAATTTTAAGAAGTATCTGATTTTCATCAGGCAACTTAAAATTAGGAGATAGAACAAGACATTCAGAGTCAGTAAAAAGAACATAGTTCTTTTTGTCACACATTTGTGAGACACTAAAAAGGTTGAACTTTAACTCTTTGACAAAGTATACATCTTCAAAATCAAGTTTATCAGTTTTAATAGTACCTTTGCCAGTAATTCTTCCTCCATTTGCTCCTCCACCAAAAGTAACATAACCTCCATCAAAGTCTTTGAAATCTGAAAGATGGGCTATGTTTCCAGACATGTGCCTTGAGCATCCACTATCAACAAATCCTTTATCATTTAGCTGTGAATTGCTCTGCACACAAAACTTATGAAGTTAGTTATCTTTGGGGACCCAAGCCATTACTGACTTGGATCTGCCTCGTGCATCAATGTAATTATATTTGTTAAAAACTAGTGATGCACCATTGGGTTTGATAGGTCTCCAAACCCAACATGCTGAGGGCTTAACAGCATTAAATCCCCTTGCCCTGACAGTATTAACATTTTGCCTAACAGTATTAACAGTTTGTCTACCAGTATTAATATTTTGATTATTAGAACTTTTTGTTAATGCTGTTTTCTTGTAAAAGGGCCTTTGAACAGTTGATTGTGCTTGATTTTGAAAATGTGTCCTTGGTCTAGCATAAAGAACTGTTGATTTTGGGTGAGCAGTATAAGAAGGCCTAACAGTATTAAAAGACCTAGCAGTACTAAAAGGTCTACCAGTGTTAACAGACCTAACAGTATTAACAGGCCTTGCATTATTAACAGTTTTTAGGCCAGTCTTCATTAAGACTGCTCTTGGAACCATATGTTTGGGACAGCTGTACTGAATGTGATCAAAACTTCCACAGTTAAAACATGCCTTATTATTAAACACAAAGTTACATCCTAACTGATTAGATTTTTGACCATTCTAATTCCTTTGGTTCCCCCTAGGTCCCTGTGACCTGTACATCTCTGCATACCTAACTGACCTTCTAATTGGTTTTTCAGGTTTAACTGACTCTTTCTTAGTAGCAGTAGGTATAGCAGTTTTCTTTTCTACCTTTGGGATAGGCTCAACTTCTTCCTCATCATCTGACACCCAATCTTCAATGATTGGAGCATCATTATTCTCTCTAGCTTTCTTAGGTTCTTCTTCCCTAACTTGATTAGCAGGACAGAAAAACTTTTCTTTCCAATCTTTGTCTACCTTAAGTGGAGACTTAACTAAGCTAGAATCAGTCTTTTGTTGTTGTTTTAAAAAGTCATCAGTATTCTCCTTAGAATTATCTGACTCTTTATCACAACCAGTGATAGGCATTACACTTGAATCCCTAAGTCCATACTCATTTACCTCAGGTTGTTTGAATTCTTGTAGACCTGAATAAGATAAATCTAAGGGTGTTGGTCTATTTAGAATCAAAGGATGAGGTGAGGGGACAACATTGTATCCAAATCCCTTTTTGCTCTTGTCAGGTATCTGACTTGCTAACAACTGATCTAAGTCTTTTGATGATTTTTCAAACTTTGCAATCTTAAACTCAAACCCCTCCTTTTCTTCCTTAACTTTTTCAAGTTCAGTCCTAAGTAATCCCATTAGATATTCTTTGTGACCTACACTTCTTTTAAGCAAAGCAATTTCCTCAGAAAAAAGGACTTCAGATTCTTTATATTTAATGATTTGCCCTTCCTAACATTAGAAAAACCTTTATGAATGAAGAAGCTTAAACATTATCATCTAATTTAACAAGTAAATCATCAATACTGTTTCTTAGAGCTTCCTGAGTTTTTTAACAAGAATTAGAACAAGATTTATCATTGTTACCTCAAATCTGAGAATGCCATGAGAACCATGTTTGTGCTTAGAAATTCTTCCTCTGCCGATGTAACTTCAATCAAATCCACACCATCTATAGCACACATTGCCTTTTCAGAAGCATCTTCAATCCTTACTGCCTTTGATGAGCTACCTTTATTCCAATTTTTGTTATCTTTACTCCTTGATGCTCTGCATTCTCTGGCAAATTGTCCCATTTTATGGCAGTTAAAACATTCTACCTTTGATTTATCATATCCAGCAGTACTGCTTCCATCAATAATGATCTTCCTTCTAGTTCTCTGATAGAACTTTCTTGCCTCATGCTTAGTAGTAGCCATGATTCCACTTTAGATGCTCCCCATTTCTTCCAAATCATCACAGGAAGTTGCTCAAGATCCTTCATGAACTAGTTTGGAGACCCTTGTTGGTTGAGTTAGACGAAAGCATAAACATGTGGCATTCACTAAAACTACATTTGCTAATTTCAGTTACTGGCAGTACTAACCTTGTGGTACACAGTACTAACTTCATGGGGGGTTAACAGTATTAATATATTAATACTACTGCTTGCACCGAAGCAGTTAGAAATGCAAGTTCTTATCAATCATTGTTAGACACCACAGATCTCTTAACCTCTGTCAACAATTTTAAAAAAATTGTTTGTACAAATCATCCAAAACCCATATACAAAGTTCGGTTTGTTCATCTAGACTACCACATGTGTATCCCATTCAGAAGGTAAGCTCCTCAAAAATTTAACATTTAGATCTTCTTGAGGAGTTACTACACCCAGAATTGCCAATCTACTAACAAGCTTTTGAAGCCTGTTAAAGATAAAATCAAGTGATTCTGAGCTTGAAGCATTAAAGTTTTCATACTATTGCTTCAGCAGGGCCTTCTGTGTCTTCTTTGTTGCATCATTCCCTCCAAATCGAGCTTTAATAGCAACAAACATTGATTGAGCATCAACATACTGATCGAAGGTAAGTTGATATTCATTGGGCAGTGCCATGAGCAGTAGACTTCGAGCCTTTACATTATTCTTTTTGCAAATCATTTCTTCAGCATAAGGGCAACAGTCATCTCAATGTTTTTAGAGGACCAGATTCTGGAGCTGGTAATAGGAATGGGTATAACTACGAATTCATTCTCTATTAACTCCCTAACGCAAAATCATGGATCTGAAAGTACTGGCTTGATCCTAATCACCCAATATATCACACTCCCGAAGTTTGAGCATGGGAAGCTTAGCCAACGCATTGTTCTGAGTGTTTTCCAATTCCATTACTTCTAGATCAAAGTATCTCAAAGCACAGGCTCTGATACCACTTGTTGATCCCACGCCTTCATCGATTCTTTACGTAGTAAAGTGTTTGCTACCTTAGATGAATCCAAAATAACAATGGTTGAGACTTTTGTTTTATATCCCAGGTAAGCGGATCTACACTTTGAAAAAAAAAAAAATTAACTCCCTAAGAGGTGTTTTATCAATAGAACAGTGATAATCAACAACCAATGAACAATAAGTAATAACTAAATGCTTCATATTATTAGAATAATAATACGAGTACTCTTGTAGTACTAGGGTTACAACCTTGAAGCTATCACAATATTTTTCTAAAAGTATTCGTCTAAGTATATATATATCCTAAACCTAGGATCTCCTTTTATAGAACATAAGGAGTCCTTTACAAGATAACTACCTATCTTTTAGGATCAGTTACAAACATCCCATAATAATCTCCATGCATACTTATCTCCAAGTCAACAGCTTTGACCATCAGCAGTATTAACTCTTTCTCCTAGCAGTATTAACTAACACCAGCAATACTAAGTTTGTACTAGCAGTACTAACTCCATTAGTACTGTTAGTTATACCTTGAAAGTATTAACTCTTGTGAAGATTTATTCCCAACAAACTTGTTGTACACCAAGTTATTAGCTACTAATGCAATGAGCTCGTGACCCCGACACATTTAGACCGCACATAGTGCATAAGAATAATAATAATAACCAATATTTGCCTCCGTTAGTTCGGTAAATTGCCACGTACTTACTCAAATCTCAATACAAATATGTTCGTACATTGGGTATTCCACAATGGATGCATCCCCAAACACCGAACCAGGTTGTCAAGCTTATAGATCTATTAATTGTATTAGCATTTGCCCATCATAAGCAATTAACAGTTCACGATTGGGGTCTTTTGGCAATAGGTACTCATGCATTTAATCAATTTATCAGGTCCAGCATACCAAAAAACTACTTGTGTTCATTTTATAAAACTAGCATGTATCTCCCTTGCGGGGTTTAACAAAACATTTAAATTTGAAAAGGCGAGGCTATAAACTCATCGTGAATAGAAGATGATCGAGCAAGAAATCAGCTAAGGGAAGAAGCACCAACGATTTAGTCGCGACCTAAAAGACGTGACGCGACTTAGCATTATAAAAAGAAAATAGATACATAGAAATAATAGGCATAATCATGAGATATATTTCTAAGATATGCGTAGCATTGCACAATGACTTAACCAAAGTATTTTTATCCCTAAATTGATGTACAACCTGAGTTTATATCTAGTTAAACACCTACTAAGTTTCGCTCATTAATTATTGTTTCGCTAACGTGTATCTATACTCTTTATATTTTACGAAAAGACGTAAAATTCCAGATGCTGGATTTAACCCGACTTGATGGACCTATATCTCCTAATCCGTAAAGGCAACGAATACGAGGCTTTCGCCCCTGGAAAAAACTTTAACTCTAGTTTCCAGAATGTTAAGCCTCATTATCTAATTTGTTTTCAATCAATAGGAAATTGCAATTTAGTACCAGACTACCAAACCAGAGTTTTTACAAAACTGAAACACCCTTATGGAAACGGCCATAAATCCTAAACCATGATAGCTATTGAAGTGAATCCTTTTGGAGATGTTATATATATGAGTCTACTACTTGAATCAAGTTTCCTTTCCCACATTTAAGAGTATAAACCTAGAGTTTAACACGTTTTCCAAATGGTGCTCTAGAATCGACTAGTCTCCGTAAAACGGCCATAAATCACTCATCCAGAATCGATACAAAACCATCCAATTTGCCACATGAAGCTAAGACTTATATGTATCCAACCATGTAATTTAATGATAGGCTCCAGGCCAAAAGTTTTTAGAAAACTCCAAGTTTAGCTACTGACCTGGAAACGGTCCCTAAAACTACTTCCAACTTCATTCAAAAGTCATCCAAATCGCTAATTATCCCAATGCAATGCTAAGGCATAACTTACAAACATATTTCATTATCATTAAACCTCAAGATTATAATTAAATCAAGATCAAACACAATGAGACCAAGCATGCTCATAAAAACTCAAAATCAAACACATGCACTCAAGACGTGATTAACCCAATACATAAAAGTTTAAAGGGACACTTATAATCAATGGATAGGAAAGAAAATGATCAAACACAAACCCTATGTGGGTTGTGTTCCTTAGCCGCGGAAATAAACACCCAAAATAATCAAACCCTAACCTTTCTAACTTCAATCTTGTTTACAATCTCTTCTAATATATCCCTTAATAATCTTGTAGCCTCCAATTAATTAAAAACCCTAAAAATCAAGATTCAAGAAAATCCTTGCAAGCTAATTTTTAGAGAAAATAAGGGTAGTGGTTAATGTAGGGATGATTAGTGTTTAGTTTCTAGTGATTTGGGGTTGAATGGAAGGGATTTGGGAATCAAGATATAAGATTTTTGAAGGTTTTTGGGGTTGGTTGTTCGAACAATGGAGAGGGGGTGGAGAGAATACCGATCGTTTTATTTTTTTGAACGTTGTATTATTTTTGTGTGTGTGTTTTGTTTCGGCTTATATAGAAAAGAAAAAGGAGAGGGGTTTTTTATTTAGGCCAAAGTGTATTTTAATATCTCAAATTTGGTTAACCGGATTTTTTACTACCCTAAACTTTTAATGGTGCGATGTAGTACCTTGAACTTGTAAACTCGCTTATAATAAAGCCTTGAGTCACTCACATCATGTCACATGACTAACTATTGTTAGTTTTTTAGCAAAAAAAAAACGAGATCTAGGTTTTTACCACTTGCTCATTCTCAAGATAAATAAGTTTTGACTTTAAATTATGAAATGACATTGTGGTTTCACAAATCTTACCCAAAAACGTTATATATAAAATACCACAGGTTTAGCAATTGAATTATATACAATCTCGTGGTACAATACTTCTTTTTCAGTTTAAATTATTGTTCTTTATCATTTAACTTTTTATTCACTTGTCTTTTTTAACTTTAAGATAGTCACGTACGTACAACAAAAGATTGAACCAAACCTCATGTGGTGCGACAAAAAGCCCGACTTCACGCCTCGTAAAATAGTTAAATAGGTACACAAACATTGACTGTGTCATTCATTGAAAAACATAAACAATACGCATAGTCATAAAATTACTTAAGTAAAAGATTGTGTTTAAATTGAGATGTGTAGCTTATATTCATAATTTCATACCTAGATCTTATTTTCTTTCGCTAAAAAACTAACGATGGTTAGTCACGTGACATGATGTGAGTGACTCAAGGCCTAAATATAAGTGAGTTTACAAGTTCAAGGTACTACACCGCACCATTAAAAATTTAGGGTAGTAAAAACCCCAGTTAACCAAATTTGAGGTATCAAAATACACTTTGGCCTTTTATTTATAGGATATGTATTTACTAGGATAATTCAAAAAAAAAATATAAGGGTGCGTTTGTTTGAGTTTGCTAACCGGCCCCCCTATTTGGGGTTGGCTTGGTTGGGCTTCTTGTTTGTTAAATCTTGGTATCACTTTGTTTTCGGGCCCTATAACCTATTCTAGTTCGTTAACTAATAATAAATACGATTTTTGTCTCGGTCTCGGCTAAACATAAATAAAAAATGAAAAATAATTAAAATAAAATAAAATATGCTCTCATGGATAAATATACATTTCGTTGATTTCTTGATTGATAAACCGGATAATTTAAATTGTAGGATTCGCGAGGGTTTAAAATTAACGATTTTAATAAAATCGGCTAAAATGCAAAAGTAGATTTTTCAAAATTTATAAAATAATATAGGATTAAAAATAGTAGTGACATTAAATATGGGGTTTTACATTTTGTCTATAACAACCACCACTTTCTCGAATTAAAACGTCAATCAAGAAAATCGAAACACAAAAAATTAGCCCATTTTTTGACCCGCCTAGCCCGATTTGAACCGCCTAGGCGGGATGTTGACCGCATTTTGACCAAAACGCCTAACTTGGCCGATTTGCCCTAAATCGGGGCGGTCTATGCCCCACTAGCGCCTAGACCGCTTTTTACAACACTGCTATTCAGGTCTATTAAGAAGTTCAAATCATCAGTTCAGTATGAAGATCATCCAGCTGGGACTGTGCTTAATGAACCATGTCTGGGTATGATCATGTTTAATTCTTATCAAAGGCAGGATTTTGTTACCATTGAAGACTTCAAAGATTCAAACAATGAAATGATGTACACTATACAAGAAATCTTTTTTAGGCTTCACTAAGGACCTGACATAAATAATCATACTAGGAATTTCAGTTCATTCCTTCTTGATGAAGTTGATAGAAGGAACTTGAACCCCCTCAAACAAATGAGGGTCATTGAACAACTGAGGTAGTAGTTAATGTAAACTTTTGTTATAGCTTTATCTTTTGTAATGTAATGTAATGAACGTTAGTATAAATGTTTATCAGTTTATGTTGTTCATTGTTTGTCAGTTGGTAAGAAGAAGATTGTTTGCTCACTTACAACTGATTTTAACTTAGCCTATTTGTATATTCAAATAGGGGAGATTGTTGGGTATGTTCCTGAGCCCTTCAGTCTCTCAGTAGATTTAAACATAAAATCCCCTGAGTGTAAACTAGCTGAAGACAAGTTCAGATTTGTCTCGCTGGATACAGTTCAGCTTCAGCTCTTCAGGTACTTAGAAGATCAAGCAGTATCTTCACTTCAGTTTATATAGCGATTAAGAAACTGAAGAAGACCTTAGCAAGAGCTTCAGTTCAGCTTGGTTGACAATTCCAAGCTGAACGACGTCGATCTCCTCTTAGAAGTTGAAACGAAATGTTTCTCTTCTAGAAGGTTTACAAGGCAGGAAAAGATATCTTTATATCAAAAGGAATAAAGCAAATCTCCTTGGGAAATGATACTTCTAAAGTTGGTATAAAAGTACACCTACTTTCTCTAAAGGACTGTACCTAGTACCTTAAAGCATGCACGCATTAAATGGTATCTCAACCACCCATCTAATGCATGACATATGTCCTAGGTTAAACTTGTAAACCCTAATTGCTTTTCCTATAAATGGAAAGCGATGTAAAGAGTAAATGTTATCTTTTCCAATTAATGTGAAACACATTGAAAATCATTTATCTCTCAAACAAACTAAAAAAAACTACTGACGCTGAAGCTTCAGTTTTAGTCGAATAGTTTATTTTCTTAAACTTGTAACTTTGGTTCAAGTTTAAGTTAGAAGGAGATCACACCCCAATTTTCATTCAACCACCTTGCTATTTCTCAAGCAAGGTGTGTCATATATTCTTTATTTGATTCTAATAAGAACCTATATGTTTAAAAGTTACTTCTGTGTGTTTTAAACTTGTTCGTTATATTGTTTACATATATCTATTTAAAACTTACTTTGTTGCCATGAAATGTGATTAGTTTAACTTGATAAATCTAATAACACATTCAAGGGGACCAACAAGTGGTATCAGAGCACTTTGATTTGTAAAACCTTTTCAAAAGTTTTTATATAATTGCTCAAAAGATTTTTAGAATCAAGATCAATTAAAATGTCAACAAAAGTATCACAGACTCTTAAATATAGGGATTGACAGTTAAATGTTGCTCCTATGCTAGAGGTGGAAACTTTTACCAATTGGAAGAAGAGATTCATGTGCCACATAGTTGGTATTGAATCTCAGTTCAAAAACATTCTTTTCAATGGTCCATATGTCCCTATGACAGCTGGTTAAAGGAAACCTAAAGGATAATAAACAGGTGATGAGAGATAGGCTGCTAACTTAGATTAGTGACTCAAGAGTCTCATCCTGTTTGTCCTTCCCGATGACCAAATGAACTCTGTCATCAACTATGAGACAACTAAATCTACCTGGGAAGACCTTATACTATATCATGAGGGCCCCTCTGATGTGAAAGAAAGTAGGGTCATGGACCTGAAGCTGTGTTATAATATCTTTAAATTCAAAGAAGGTGAAAATCTAACACAAACTTTCACCAGATACAAAGCTTAAATGAATGAACTAGTAAATGATGGTATTAACCTTTCAAAGGTGGAAATAAATACTGGGTTCATTAATGGGTTGCCAAAAAAGTGGCTAAGTTTCTGCCAAAGTCTCATAAACACTAATCATGTTAAAGAATCTGAGCTTGCTTCTCTATTTGGTAAACTCAAATATGAAGAATACCTCATAGAAAGTATCTATGAAACTGAAAAGAAAAAATCTCTTGCTACTGTAACCCCTTTGTCAATCGCTTTCTTCTCAACCTCTATTGTCTAAGACTTTCAAGATAGTCTTGATGATGAAGAGGATACAAGAAGCAGTCAAGAATACTTAAATGACCTAGAAGAGGAATATCAAGAAAGAGCTCTTTTGGCCATGTCTAAAAGGTTCTTCAAAAAGAGGTCTCAAAGGTTCAGTAGTGCAAAGGCAACTGATGAAACCATAGTTCCTCTTAACAAAAACCTGAACTGAGGCCAACCAAAGACTTTGAAGCCAAATACAAAAAAGTTAAGGCTAACCCGACCCTCCTCAGCTCTATTGCTTTAGCATCCAAATTATCAATGGTCAAGAACAAAGGTCTTGTCGCTGAAGCTTATGAATGGGACGAAGAAGGTGTGTCATCAGATGAAAATGAAATGGTTGAAGTAAAGGTTCTCATGGCACTTGTCGATGATGAAAATACTGCTGTTGGCAAAGAAAGTGCCAGAAATAGTGAATGGGTTAAGATCTTAATAAGAAAGTATAACATCAGGAAGCCCATCTGGTACCTGGACAGTGGATGCTTAAGGCATATGACTAGTGTCAAAATCTATCTGCATAAATATGTGGAACAATCAGGCCTTAAGGTGGTATTTGGAAATGACTCTACATGCATCACTAAAGGATATGGTTTTATTAAATGTAATGGTATAGTTTTCACAAAAGTAGCATTTGTAAATGGTCTCAAATACAATTTAATTAGCATAAGTCATTTATGTGATGCTAAATATATTGTTCAGTTGATGAGAAGAAAGGAATTATCTTTAATTCCAACAAGGAAGTTGTGATGATTGCTCTCGGAATAAGAGATGCCTATGTTCTTGACATGACTTCTATAGCACAACAATCATGTTTCTTTGCCAAAGCATCTAAAAGTCTAAACTGGCTTTGGCATAAAGGACTTGCTCATCTAAACTTCAAAACAATCAATCAGCTGGCCAAACAAAATCTTGTTATTGGTCTTCCCTTACTTGTCTACTCAAAGGACAGACCATGTCCATCATGTGAAAAAGAGAAGCATCATAGAGCTAGCTTCAAAACAAAACAAACCTCATCATTCAAAAAAGGTCTTCATCTTTTTCACATGGACTTGTTTAAACCAGTAACTCCCAGGTCCATTAACCATGAAAAGTATACCCTTGTCATTGTTGAAGAGTACTCAAGGTACCACTTGGGTATACTTCTTGAAAAAGAAAAGTCGTGCACCTGAAACCATTATCTCCTTCATCAAAAGAGTTAAAAATCAAAATGACATCAAAGTCAAACAACTCAGGACTGATAATGGCACTAAATTCAAAAATAGCATTCTTGTCAACTTATGTGATGAATAGGAATTTCATAAAACTTTTCCTCTCCTTATACACCTGAACAAAATAGTGTTGCTGAAAGGAAAAATAGAACTCTCATAGAAGCTGCAAGAATAATGCTTTCAGGATCTGTCTTGTTAGGAATCCAAAAAAGGATCGGCCACTCTATGTATTTTACGTTTCTAGCTCGTAGTCCACTAAGTATTGTTTAGTAAGCTAATTGGGCCAAAGTTAGGAGAAGTCCATGGAAGGCCCTGATTCGTCAATAATATATATATATAATATATAAGCAAACACTCAACCAATTACCTTTAGCCAAGGATTGGTTAAGAGTTCACAAAAATAAAATATATATGTAATCCGGAAGTATGATTCCCGGGTCGTTATGTCCCAACGAGGCTTGAATGGAAAATCGAATGACGAATTGATGATCGGTGTTTGAATATGACTAAATTATGATTGGTTTCCTATTTCTACAAGTTAAATATGCAAAAACGATTAAATAAAACCTAAAAATGAAAGCTATATAACTTAAAACCTAAAACGGGCACGAAAAACGAGGGCTAAAAACCTAAATTTTGCAAATTAAACCCTAGAACAAATTTAAAAGCTAAAATAGATTCTAAATGACAAATAACGAAGTTTAAAAAAAACTAGACTAAAAACGGAGGTCGTTTGACCCAAAAACGAGTCAAAACAAAAACGGGGACAAATCCCGTTCTTTAAAAATAAAATTTTTGAAAAATTAATCCTACAGAAGTTTTTATATTTTTCCTGCAAAATAGATGAAAAAAGAAATTTTTTTAAAAAAAGTTTATATTTTTCTGATTAATATTTTATTTTTTATGAATTTTTTAAGATTTAAATGATTAAAAACTATAAAAATAATCCTAGAGCTAAAAATATTAACCTAAATTTTATATAAAAATAACACTAAGTGGAGAAAAAGTGCAGAAATTTAACAAAATTAAAAGCCCCAAATTTTATCTAATGGTTGAAGCTTGATTAAACTAATTAAAACTAAACCTAACTAATATTTAAACTAAAACTAACAAGGAATAACAATGGACTAACGACAGGGACTATTTGTGACAAAAGACCAAAATTAATTTTTTTCTCCTACCCTGAACCCCAATCCCGATTTTAGTCCAAGTCCCCAAAAAGGGCTGATTTAAAAAAATCGTTTTTAGCCAAAACGCAAAACACGAAAGTTGTTCATGACATGTTTTTAAGCAACTTTAACAAAGACACCTTATAAAAATAAGCACTCAATAAGCCAAAAAAATGGCTTATTCCCGGCTGATTGCAGAAACTAAGCTAAAATTTTGG
>BQNB010081901.1:0-19108 GCA_026074375.1 Tanacetum coccineum
AAGCTACCTGAAAAAGCTACTTGCTACTGTTTTTGATGTTTTTGGTTTTTTAATGAAAATACTAAGTTAAGCTAAACCTGACCTTATTAAGCTAAAGACACCTAAACAATAATCTAATAATCAAGAAAAAGCAAAAATTAAGCAAAACTACAGGCCATAAGCTAAAAAATTTCTAATAAGCACTTAATAAGAACTACAAACCCAAATAGTCCCTAAGGTGACTTTGAGCTTATTTTTCTATAAAAATTCTAAAAAAACTGAGCTAATTACCACAGGCTTGAATCAAATAATCACATTCTTGATCAAACTTATTTCAACCTTTTAAAACCTTAAATCCTGACTTTATAAAACTAAATTTGAAGTTTTAAAGTCAATTCAAAGACTTGAATAGCTATGGGCAGTACTAACTCATGTTAGTAATGTCATAAGCCAAACACTCCTTTAAATTTTTAAAACCCATTTTTAGCTTATAAACTTGAGATTTAATGATCAAAATTCTCATACCAGATAATAACAAGCTTATATTAGACCGAATGAATAGATTTTAACAAACAAATAAGCAGAAGTAATAAGCTAATAGCTGTTGCTAATATTTTTGGTATTTTCACTATTTTATAAAATAAACTTGCAGATTAAGATCTATACTAATAGGTGACAATATTAAGCATCAAACTACTATAATAAGCAACAATAATCAAATCTAAATAGGAATAAGCTATTAATAAGCAGTTATAAGCTAAGTTGCAAAATTAAAGCTACAAAAAGTAAAATGAAAACTTACAAAAGCCTCTACACAAACAAGGCTTTTAAATGCTCTTATGAGCTAATCAACAACTCCAGCTTATCCAAGCATAAGCTAGTGTGGTCTTGGAAGCCCATCCAGGTCTGGCTTCCCTTCCATTATAAGCTGAGGTAAGTTTTTGGAGTGGATCTATTGATTAATCAAACTTAGTTAAGCTTTTGTGAGCTTAACTGGGTGTAAACAAACTAAAGTAGTATGAGTAGCTTAAGAGAGCTTATAAAGAGCTTATGATGCTTTTTAAACCATAATTGCTTAATATAAAGAAAAACTGAATTTAACAAGGTATAAGAGAAAACTAAATTTTATTAAAACTAAAAGTTGATTGCATTACTTGAAAAGAAATTACATGAAATTTAAATGCTAAAAAAGTACAAGCTTAAACTACTACTAATTTTCTATTCTACTCCTAAATTAACTCATTTATTCTGTGAGTGAGGAGAGCTTCTATTTATAGGAGATGAGTAAAGGTTCTAGGTCTTTTACACGCTCCTGACAGCTTTAATCTTATCCATCCATCTTAAACCAATCATTGGATCATGAGTTGTAGCCGTTGGATGAGAATATAGTACACGGATTGCCAGCATGGCAATCCCACTTCTTTGGAGTCGTATGCTTCTTTTTCATTGATTTCAGTGCAAATTTCCCATTTTGGTGTGTTTGTTTGTAGTACATGTGCCCTTCCATGTTGTCAGATTGTGATGGCTTAGCCAATCATTGGCTTTGAATGACGTATAAGCTTGCTGAGTTGGCACTTGGTACTAAGCATCTGTGTGGCCACATTGGACGAGTATGGAAGGTGTTTTTTACCCTTTGATTTGAGCAGGGTAATATTTGGGGATGATGATGAATATAGGGGTGAGCATCGATCGAAAACCGGACCGGACCGGCTAAGACCGGACCGAGACCGAGTTGGTCCAAAACACCGGACCGAGGACCGGACCGAAATGGTATGGTCCGGTCCGGGTCGGTCCGGTTCGGGTCGGTCTTCGGTCCGGTCCGGTCCTACACGCATAATCTTTGGGTTTTTGGTAAGACCCGACCGGACCGAAGACCGAATTGGTTCAAAACCCCGGACCGAGGACCGGACCGAAATACGTTCGGTCCTGTCCGGTCGGTCCGGTTCGGTCTGGTTTTCCGGTCCGGTCCGGTCCGGTCAAACGGTCCATATGCTCAGCCCTAGATGAATAGTAACAAACACTCGCGCCATTTTCCTTTCTTTATTATTGTTTGACTGCTTTGACTAAGTAAAAATAAACGTTAACTTGGGCTTTAAGGGTTTTGGGCTTGGTTTAGTTTTGGGCTTGGTTTAAAAAGTATTATGGTTTTGGGCTCGTTAAGTATTCATTTACAATTTTTTATGGCTTGTTTTGATACAAAAAGATATTGTGATTTCTCACAGATCAAAATTCCCAAACTAAGTGATTTGTCGTGCCCTCACGCAATGTTTAAATGCTCTAAAATCATAACCTCAAAACTCCCCAAACTAACCTTTAGAAAAGTGCAAAGTCATTTTTGTGGGGAGAGTTAATAAATCACATGTTTTAAAACACCCAGTTTTTCCCTAATTTTCATTTTTTAAATTTTTATGGATTTTCATAATGTTCCTACTTACACTTATTCATGTGTGACATAATGTTTAATGCTTTCATTAATCATTGATAAACTTTTAGGATCCACGTAACAAAAAACACAGAAAGTGTCCAAATGGATAAATTCATCGTCCGTGACTTCACCCCTCCAAGCCAAGCTAAAACAAGATTATTTTAACAAAATACAAGTCAAGATGCTAACACAACTCATAAAAGCAATTGTGTATTTACTTTTCCTCCCGTATTCCAAATTTTAGTATCTCATAGATTTTATTTTAAGTCATATACGCCGAAGGCTCTTTAAGACTTTATTTCGATACTTATTAATTCCAAAAATAAAGCGTAAGGTTAAAAACGCAATAATTAGTTTCTAGCCTTTTTCAAAAGATCAAATGCCATCAAAATTAAGTCCACATCGATGCGACCAAAATTTGGCTTTTATTAGGTTACTTAAGCATGGTACCATTCATGTCCCATATCCTTAGAGCTCTTTAAGACATAAAAGCACCAATACAATAATTTGTCACCATCAACCCAAAGTCACTATAAGGTATATACCCAGACAAAAAATCAATCAACAAAACCATATCATAAACCCTAAGGCTCTTAAGGAATATGCAAAAAGGCAAAAAAAAAAAAAAAAAAAAACAAAAAAAAAAAAAAAAAAAAAAAACAAAAAACAAAAACAAAATTTCCCTTATAATATTACTCCTAAAAATACCCTAAGGCTCTTAAGGGATAAACAAAATATTTAATAATGTGATACATATAGTATGTCACATTAATTATATCCTGATGTGTTACCACATCTATAATCACAAAGAAACTAAAGAAAACTTCATTAACAAAATATTAACCAAAAACCACACAACTCTATTTATTCAACAATTATATAAAAAGGTAAAACAATCAAAAGGGAGAAAAAAGCACAATTAACACATATGACCATAAAGAAATTCAAACTATTTTATGTTTAGCATCAAAACTTAATTTCTACTCTATCATCTCTGCTCCTTCACATTTAAAATTTCTAATAAAAAACACGTGAATACATAGCCTAATAAATCGATCTTCCGCATATTTAAAATCAATTATGGAACTTGGAAAGTACATAGACTTTTCAGCTAGACTTGCGTTTTATAGTTCCTTGTATAAAAGATTAGAAAATTTCAATCTATATACGTTTAGGAGAAAAGTTAAGATATAAAACCAGTCGGGTCAAAATTTACTTTTGTTCTCATCAACGGAAAGCCTACATTCGTGTCAATTTTTTTGAAAATATGCACAATAAACTAAATATTCAAACATAAAAATTTAAATATGTTGCGGAAAACAGGGTACGTAAAGAACAATGGGCAAAAGGTAGTAAGATTCAAATCGAAAGATATACAACACCAATACTAAAAAACTAAACATTGTCCTCAATGTTTCCTAGTCTAAGGCATAAAAAACCCCAGACTAGAGCTCAAAAGTCGAATGCATAATCCTAGCATGGAGAAAGTAATCACAAAAAATCTAAGCCATTTATTATTAAGCTAAAAGATAGATGTTAGTCGATAAAAATCTAGGATATCGGATTTCCCCAAACTAATGGCAAGCAAAGGCTAGGAAGCTCGAGTGGACCGGGACAAAACACCGAACACGAGAGTCTTCAAAAATTTTGGGTCAATCCTACAAACAATCACAGTACAAACAACAAAAAACGGAAGAGTACAAGCCTACTCACAAATCACAACAGCAAATAAGAAAAGAAGAAAATGGATAAGCATGGTGTGCCTACCCACGAAGCGCTATTTGGTTTTTATGGAACCGAGTCACATAGCTTGACTCGATCCCTGAATTCATTCGTCCTTGGGGAAAGTTTGGAGATCCGGGACTACCTTGGGTGGTATGTCCCCTCCGAAGTAATGCTTCACACGATGACCATTCACCTTAAAGTTTGGACCATCGGGTTGAAAAACTCGATGGTTTTCCGTAAGGAAAAACTTATGTGATGGATGAAAGGACCCGACCAACGGTTTTAAGCTTTCCCGAGAATATCTTTAGACGAGAGTTGAAGAGTAAAACTCGATCACCAACATTGAAAATGCGGTTTTTGATCTTAGAGTCGTGAAGCTTCTTCGTCCTCTCTTTATATATCAAAGAATTCTCGTAAGCTTGATCACGAAGCTCATTAAGTTCATTAAGTTGAAGCTTCCGGTGATCACCCGTGGTTTTAAGATCGAAATTAGCATGTTTTAAAGCCCAATATGCTTTATGCTCTAACTCGATAGGTAAATGGCAAGACTTCTCGTACACGATTTTGTAAGGAGTACAACCAATTGGTGTCTTAAAAGCGATATGGAATGCCCATAAAGCGTCATCTAATTTGTCGGACCACGAGGCACGGTTTTCACCAACCGTCCTCTCAAGAATACGTTTCAAACCACGATTGGACACCTCTACTTGTCCACTCGTTTGAGGGTGATAAGCGGTAGAAAGACGATGAGTGACCCCATACTTAGACATTAGTTTAGTAAATTTATTATTACAAAAATGGGTCCCACGGTCGCTTATAATAGCTCTAGGTGTTCTAAATCGGGCAAAAAGAGATTTTATACAACTCGAGCATCATTTGTGGGGAGCGCCTTCGCTTCTACCCACTTTGAAAGATAGTCAACGGCTACGAGGATGTATTTATTCCCTCGTGAAGACGAGAATGGACCCATAAAATCGATACCCCATACTTCAAAGATTTCACAAACTTGAATAGCGTTTTGAGGCATTTCATCTTTTTGTGAAATTTTGCCTTGCCGTTGACACGTATCACAAGATTTGATCATAGTATGGGCTCGATATATGGTCGGCCAAAAGAAACCGGCATCAAATACTTTCTTAGCGGTGAGATTGGCACTATGTTGACCCCCGGTGGGTCCTTCATGACAAGCTTTGAGGATATCATTAGCTTCTTGCCCATGCACAGACCGTCGAATGATTTGATCCGCACAAATCCGAAAAAGATAGGGATCATCCCAAAAGTAATGTTTAACATCCTTAAAGAATTTCTTCTTTTGTTGGGACGACATCCCTTTGATGATAAAATTCCCCGCATGGAAATTTACAAAATCAGCAAACCATGGGGTACTTTCACTAGTTATAACACCAAGAGTTTCTAAAGGAAAATTTTTATTTATGTCTTTATTTTCTAACACATCCTTATGAGGATTCTCAAGTCTAGATAAATGATCGGCCGCGAGGTTCTCACTTCCTTTTTTATCACGGATAGTGATATCAAATTCTTGTAGGAGGAGAACCCACCGGAGCAATCTCGACTTGGCATCTTGTTTACTAAGAAGGTATTTAAGAGCCGAGTGATCCGTATACACTCTGCTTTTAGATAAGACAAGATATGGCCAAAACTTTTCAAAAGCATAAACTACGGCAAGCATTTCTTTTTCTGTCGTAGTGTAATGAATTTGAGCTTCGATCATCGTCTTACTAGCATAATGTATAGTCTAAAAATGCTTCGTCTTTCGTTGTCCCAAAACCGCACCAATCGCGAAATCACTAGCATCACACATAAGTTCGAAAGGTAGGTTCCAATCGGGGACAACTAAGATCAGAGCTTCAGTAAGCTTCTTTTTAAGAGTCTCGAAGGCATCAATAAAATCCTTAGAAAACACAAACGGTGTTTCCTTCTCAAGAAGATGAGTCATAGGTCTACCTATTTTGGAAAAGTCTTGGATAAATCGTCGGTAAAAACCGGCATGACCTAAGAAACTCCTAACACCTTTTACGGTAGTCGGGTGACGTAGCTTAGCGATAACATCGACTTTAGCACGATCGACCTCAATTCCCAACTTTGAAATTTTATGTCCTAACATAATTCCTTATTTACACATAAAGTGGCACTTCTCCCAATTTAGAATTAAATTAGTGTCTTTACACATTTTTAGCATTTTTTCTAAATTGGAGAGGCACGAATCAAAACTATCCCCAAAAACCGAGAAATCATCCATAAACACTTCCATAGTATTTTCGATCATATCATGAAATATGGCCATCATACACCTTTGGAAAGTACCGGGAGCATTACACAAGCCAAAGGGCATGCGACGGTACGCGAAAGTTCCATAAGGGCATGTAAAAGTAGTTTTCTCTTGGTCTTGGGGATCTATTAGGATTTGAAAATACCCCAAAAATCCATCTATAAAACAATAAAACTCATTTCCGGCTAATCTTTCTAACATTTGATCCATAAATGGCAATGGAAAATGATCTTTTCGAGTGTAGTTCATTTAACTTCCTATAGTCGGATACAAACTCATCACCCGGTAACTTAAAAGTGTACAGAATTTTAATTCATTCTTTCATTTGCACAACGGTTATTCACCTTTCTTGGGAACATTATTGCACTGGACATTACCCGATGGGCTGTCAGAGAATCGGGTAAAAATCATACCGGCATCAAGAAGTTTTAAGACCTCCTTTTTTATTACCTCATGAATTTTTGGGTTAACCCGTCTTTGACTTTGAACGTAGGTTTGTAATTATCCTCCCATCAGATTTTGTGTGTCACAAAATCGAGGGTCGATACCCTTATGTCGGTGATTTTATAAGCAAATGGCCCGTTTATGAGATTGAAGGCCTTTAAGAGAGCCTTTTTTTCTTATCTTTTAACACATTTTGCAATTAAACACTGGTAAACTTGGCATTTTCTTTCCAAGTAAGAATTTTCCAGTGATACGGTAACAGCTTTTAACTCTAATTTCTGGGAGGCTATTCAATGAAGTTTAGCCTTGGTAACATTCATCTTTGTTTAATGGTCCAACGGGGAAGTGAAATGGGTCATTATTTAATAATTTTTCAATTAAGCAAATATCTCCCTCTGGATCACAATCGGCGTGATCAATTTCTGGTGAAATCGATTCATCCTTGAGATAAAGCATTCAATCTCTTCTAAATGATATCTGGAAGTAAGAGGACTTATACGTCGGGGTGGGATTGCCACCCGAAGAATCATTATTAGAAAATCCTATCAATTCCAGAGCATACTCCTCACAAACTGCATCAATGATGTCTATTTGGTTTACCGACTTATCATTTATAGAGGAGTATCTCGTAGTTTGATCTAGATTAAAAGTGATGCTTCTTATCAAACCCGAAGGGTTATGTTCTCTCCATAAAAAAAAATTTAAATCGACGATCGGTCCTCAAAAAGGATCTCCCAAGTATGAGAGGAACTCGAGGATCGGCTTCGAAATCGACAACAACAAAGTCGATAGGAAAGTGGAACTTTCCCACTTTAACGTAAACGTCTTCAGCGAGTCCTTTTAGGATGGGTTATGGATCGATCCGCTAACTCTAAAGTCATCCGTGTTGGTGTAAGTTTGGGTAGGGAAAGCTTTTTCCAAAAGGAAAGAGGCATAAGATTTATGCTCACGCCAAGATCGGCCAAGGCGTGACATACATCCATTCCATAAAATTGCATGGAATAAGAAACTTGCCAGGATCTCCAAGCTTTTCGGGAAGCTTTTTGAGGAGCATCGCCGAGCAATTCTCGTTCAATGGTATCTTAGCTAATTCAAGCAACTTTTCCTTATTCATGAGCAAATTCCTAATCGTTAGGGCAAATTTGGCATAAAAACAAGCATCCCGCGGAAACTTATGTCAAAACGCAATCTTGAAAACATTTGAAAATTTTTACTTTTTTATACCGAAGCTTTTTCATGAAAAAAATTTTGGTTGTTGGTATGTGCTTAATTACACATACCATTTTCCATTAAAACGGACTTAAAAGACTAAAAACGTACCAAAGATACATTGTATTTGTATGTTTTGCATTTGAATTATGCAGGAACGGATATTCAAAAAGAAAGCCAAAAACAAGCCAAACCAAGCACGGGATGGAAAAGTCAAAGTCAATCCAATGCCAAAGTCAGTCAAAGTCAAAAGACAGCCACATGAAGAAAATACAACTTGAGGGACTAAAACTGCCAAACCTCAAGTTGTATTACAAAAGAAAAAGACAAGGTTGTCAAAAATTGCTTAACGGGCAAAAGTTTGTTATAAGAAATAAGGGACCAAAGCTGCCAACCTACCCAAACTTCTTTCTTCTCGCCCAAAACAAAACCCAGGTACAACTAGGCAACTTGGACATGTCGTCCCATACATTCTCCCTGCAAAACACTCAACACCCTAGAAAAATCATTTCAACCACTCCTCTACCACCCCCCCCCCCCCCCAACTGTATAAGTGCCATGTTGGCAATCCCTCACCATTCCCAAGTATTTTCGATGGCTATGATTGACTCCAAAGAAGCACAAGAGAAATTGAAGGCTGGGATTTGTTTTAGAATAACCTCACTCAAACAACACACTTGTTTTTGTCATCTACAAAAGAAACTCAGAAGAAAGAAGAGAAGAGAGTCAAACGAAACCATGATCCTTAATTTCGTTTTAGTATAAATAGGGAATTGTAACCCAAGTTAGTGAGTTAGTTTTTAGTGTTTTAATTATGAGAAAATCTTAGCTTAATTTTCAGTCATTTCAGCTAAATTTTTTTTTGTACTTTTTCTTTCAGGCTTTGTCCTAATTGCCAAGTTAATTAAAGTGTTGAGATTTTATGTTAAAAAATCAAATTTTTTAAATTCCAAGTTCTCACTTGCTAACTAGGGCACTTATTGCATTTGAAATGCTTTCAAAGGAGCTTGTTTTAAGCTGTTTTAGTTTTAGTAAAAGAAAAAAAAAAGATTAGTATTTAGAGAAAAATATCAATAATCACTCTCAAATAACCACAGTTATGTTAGGGATGATTTATGCCAAGTTATGGTTGGGCGTATGGACATTACTAGCTTGTCTTTGACAAGCTTGAGCTTGGTAGATCAGCGTGTAAAAGCTTATGAAGCCCTGTTCTTAAGAATGGGTGTGGTAAGTCTCTCTGTTCTTAATTGTCATTATTACTATAGAACTTGCTTTTTACTGTTTTTTGTTACTTATTGTTTTCTTATTTGTTGCTTTATCTCAGTCTGTTTAGTGATTTTCTGTGTTAGTTGTTAGTTTAAAGTAGTTTGTATCACTTTCTTAGTTAGTACTGTTAGTTCATTTGATAAAACTGTTAGTTATAAGTTAATTTGTTAGAATGATTTGCTTAGTCAAGTGTCTTATTCATTAGGGGTGTAAGATTGAAATATGCTCTATAAGTGCCTTATGTTGTATTTGATAATATGTTTTTAATCTAGTAGGATCTTATCAGCTTGAATTATAATGGACTTTGAAAACTTTAAAGAGAGTTTTTTGAACTAGCGGTTACTTTCTTTTATCTTGCCCGGTTCTATATTGATTGCTTAGACAGGTTCTAATACAGGTTAGTAACGGTAGTTCACAATTTTTGATCTCTCTTTTGAGGTTGGTAGTCTTAGGTGTGTGGTTTTGTGTTTTTGAGCATTAGCTCCTTTGGTGGTGTGTTTTATATCTGGTTTGTGGTTTGTCTAATGTTTTGTGCTTCTTTCATGTCGCTTATTTTTGGATACTATTATATGTGCATTATTTTGTTTTTTTAATCACATAAATTTTTAGGGTAGTGTTTTGTGATTTTCGTGCTTTATTTCAGTGGGGATTTAAAAAAGTGTATTGGGGGGCTTAATAAGGACTATTGAGTGAGCTAATTCCAAAAGCCCACTTTTCAGTTTGGTTTATTGGTGATTTTAGCTTATTTTGAATTTGGCTTATTTAAGAAAAAGTTAGAGTTTACTACTTTTTGATGTAAATTGAGTTAAGTTAAGTTGTGTTTAGTTGAAAAATATTTTTGGAATCAGATTAAGCAAAACATATTTTGCTTTCCAAAATATCTCTCTTTTTGATTTGAGCTTATTTTGAGTTTGTAGTGTCAAAATACGAAAAAACATATGGTGTTAAGGCAACTTTCCGCCAATCAGCAGCTTATTTGGCTTTTTGGAGCTTTAATAAAAGTGCTTTTTTTCGCAGGTTTTGTCTTTATTAAAGTTGCTTAAAAACATGTTATGAAACAAACTTTTCGTGTTTTGCCTTTTGGCTAAAATAAACGACTTTCTATATTCATGAACTTTTTGTGGACTTGGGACCTAAAAACGGGATTGTAGCTTTTTAGCTCATTTGCCATTCTAGTTTATTCTAGTTGCTTATTCTTACTCCTGAAGTGCTTATTAGTGTTAGGTAAACATCTGTTTTGGTTTATTTGCTTATTTCTCGTTTCATTGTGTTTTAGTGAGCTAGCAGTACTAACCGTAAAGAGGGAGGGGTAGCAGTACTAAATCTAGTTAGTAATGTTAGGCAAAAGGTTATGTACGTTGTTAGTACTGCTGAGTTTCCTTGCTTAATTTAGCTTAATTGCTTTTTGAATTTGCTTATTTAGAGTTAGCTTAGCTTATTTGATTTATCTTCAGTTTATTTGAGCTTATTTCTGTCTTTGAGTAAAAGTTTTAAGTGTTTGTTCCATTCCTAGCCTTTAAGCCTGCTCTAGCTTATTTTCCTTGATTAATTTTGGAGTTGCATTTGCTATGAGTGTTGGGTCCTATAATTCTTGTCTATTCTAACATCATTCATCAACCGTAATTCGATTTTCCATTTTAGCCTCGTTGGGACATAACGACCCGGGAACACTCTATACTGCTTCCGGTTTCATTGGTCTCGCGGATTTTGTTCCTTGATATATATTTATATTTGTTTACATTTATCTATGTATAAAGAGGGTTAAGTTCGCGCGAGTCAAATTTTGGCGCCGCTGCCGGGGAGGCTGAAAACGATTATCGTTACATTTGACAATTTGTGTTTGAATCTGTGAATATTTTCTTCTATAAAAATATAAAAAGTACAAAAATATTTTTCATTTTCTTTTACTAGTATAAATTATCAGATATAAAACAAAGTAAAACCAAAAAATATAAAATCATTGTCCATAAAAAGAAATAAAATTCACCCAAATGGTAAAAATACCAAGTTCCGTATATCAAAAAATTCACAGATAATGCGTCACGGTAACAACCGAAAGCAACCTAATCAAACATAGGTCGTATAAGTACTACGCATTTCAAATAACTACTACCATATATAATTATATACAGCTACATTACCATCTAATCGCGTTTGTAAAATCATATTTATAAAGTTAAAACGTTTATAAATATACCTTTCGTGAAAATGACCTAACTTTCACGTTTCAAGTCCGTTTCTTGCGTTTCTTATGTCCACGCTTTTGTATTAAGATGATGTATCAAAATATGATATTTTTAGATTTTGCGTCCACTGATGAACAGTACTTTTACTATTCACATAAGTTATAAATTTATTTATATAAATTTAGTAATCGTAAAAACCCGTAAATGTAATAACTTATTCGTTTTAAACCCGATTTTAGCGATTCCTTCGAGCACGTCTTTGTAATTCATAGGATTATCAAAATTATCACATTTTATAATTTTGGGTCTGCTGATGAATAGTAATTTTTACTGTTCATAGTTTATAAAATTACTTTTATAAACTTTAATTATCGTAAACGCCGTATTTTATTCGTTTTAGCTCCGTTTTAGTATTTTTTCGAGCACGTTCTCGTAATTGAAATCTCTATTTATTTATGAGGTTTACAAACATAAATATTCCTGAGATGAACAGTAACTTTTATAAAAATAGTTTTATAAAAGTATTTTTATACCTTTTAAGTATATAAACTCGCGAAATTCATAACTTCTTCGTTATTAATTGTAAAATTACGATTCTTATCATTTTGGAATCCTAAAAATGTGTACAATATGTTAAAAATACTAAACCTCCTGTTTGTATACTTTTTATAACAAGTTTTTATAAAAATTATTTTATAAATCCGTAAACGTATATTTGCCGTATCTTTTTCGTTATAGATCATTTTTTCAAGTTCCTTATATGCTCGAAATTGTCACAAGGTGTTCTTTCTTTATTAAACATAATAGGGTTGTGTCAAAAGTCGAACCAAAACAGTCCCTTTGTAATCAATAGATATACTTATTTATATAACTTGTTTTAGGTACTTTTCAACTTAGTTATTTACCACAAGTCCTTTATAACCATATATAGCATATGTCTTACATATAATAAGGTCCATATAGTGTCCAAGAGTCCATAGTATCAAGAGCACAAGTCATTGCAATACTTTCACTTGTAACTTATTAAGTAAACTTTAGAAACCCTAATATTGTATATACACTTTTTATACATATAACAACATGGTACAACACTTATACATCCATCTTAACATGATATAACCAACAACATACCATATGTAAAAGTGTACAAATCCATAATCACAAGTAAAAATATGTTTTACATGATTAAAAGCATCCTAATGGTGATTTCACTACATAGAACTTATATACACATAAAATGATAAATGTAAAGACATAAAGGGTTTTAGATAACCTTATGATGATGAATGATGATGAACAACAAGATCTACACACTTGTTTAGCAATAAAACCCTAGCTTGCAACTCTTGAAAACCCTAATTCAAGCCAAAACCCTAATCTTGCTTTTCTTGCTTAGATACTTGTAAACCTTTAGCCAACCCTTGCAAACACCTTAGGTTATCATAGGAAACATGTTCCTATATACTTGTATAAGGTGAAATAAGTTGTAAGAATTGTTTGTGTATAAAGGGTGTTTGGCCGTGGCTTATTTAAGAGAAAAGGAAGGAAAAGTTGATTTTTGGTAAGTGTTTTGTGTAGTGTGAGATGTTATGAATGAGTGATACTTGTATATATGACCCAAGTAGTCAACAAAAGACTATGAAAGTCTTAGGGGGGGGTGGGGAGGCCGGCCAAGACATAAGGAGGAAAAGGGGTGACTAGTGGTCAAAACCACTAGTCATGGACCTCTTTTTCTTACTAACTTTGATTTTGTACTAGCCATTTAGTTAATGCTTATGTTCCTTGGTTCCCTAATAAGAGAGTTATCCCATGAATTCTAGGAAGGATGTGACTAAATACTTGGAAAAGAAATGGAAGTATTCTTGCATTTTTATGAGAGTATAATATGGAAAGTGTAAGTGTAGTTTGTTTTATTAAAGTGTAGACTTGGAATTTATATGACTTGGTTAATTTATATATATGGACGTGTACATATGTATACATATGGATAAAGTTTTATAAACTTTGGGCATTGGGTATAAACATGGGTATTTGTTGAAACGTAGATTTATTTTGGTGGTTCCGGGTAACCAATAAAATAAAATGAACAACGTTAATAATTATCCTCAAAATAATTACTTAACACTTGCTTGATGTAAACATTTAATTGTTTGACGCCCATTTATATTGAATGATCATTTTTAGCTTACGCGATTTAACTTAACGATTACGATTAAAAGCAAACGCGTATAATACTAAAAATACATAGTGAATTTATTGATGACGTCAATGACCCTAAAACACAAGGTGTTATAAGTTACATCATTTCTTCTAACATATGATCCAATAGCCAGTCTCAACAAGGCAATAATGTTTCTCAGTACTGTTGTTAACTCAAGATTTCCACCAACGAATAACCAACTCAGAACGCCGTCGAATTCAAGAACTAAAGCTACCATTCAAGATGTCCGAGTTACTGTTCAAATATTACTGGGACGTCAGTTTCAGGGTTATGAGGTTAATACATGAAAGAGGCAAGCTATAGGAACAAGGGTTATCAACATCGTTAGAAATGTAAATGCAAATCAACCAAGAGTAATCTTATGAACACCAAGTTTCTAATGATGATTCATATGATGAACTTACGAGTGACAGCAATGTTATCTCTTATGTTGATTATATGGTCACTATTGAGAACGATGTTTGTCAATATGTTCCTCCCCATGAACAAGATAATGCTATGATATTGTCTGTAATTTAACAAATGCAAAGTCAAGTAGAACGATGCAACATGTTAAATCAAGAGACTAAAAGTTTAAACGAATCATTGTTGATGATGTGTCATTTTATACACTTTTTCGGGTCATTTAACCTCTTAAATCATGGAAATATCACTAAAATACGTGCGTAATCACTTTTTTGTAAGCATTTAGATGGCATTTGGAGGAAATACACATGACTTGGGCTCATTTAGGGAAGAAACGAACGAGATTACAACTCTAAACTGAATTGATATCATAAGTGCATACAACTCGTGGAGACGGCGTCGCAAAAACCTATGACAGCATCAGAAGGCCAAAGAGACGGCATTAAGATCTTTAGCGATGGTGTCAACATCACCGACAAAGCTGGCTGAGGGCGTCATGATTTGTTGTGACGGCGTCACGAGATAAAGATGATCATTCAACTTACGCACGAAGTAGTAGATATTGTTTTGATCATAACTTCTTCATACGAACTCGGATTTTGACGATTCAACTACCCATGAGATCGCAGCGAGAAAATCTACAACTTAGTGATCAGAAATGGCAAAAATACTTAAAACTTTTAAGCTAAGACACAAATAAGTTCAAATAAACTTAAGACAAATCAAATAAGCTAAGCTAACTCTAAATAGGCAAATTCAAAAAGCAATTAAACTAAGATAAGCAGGAGAGACTCAACAGTACTAACAACAGTACTACCAGTATTAACTACCAGTACTAACTTGGAGTTAGTACTGCTAGCTTTAAGTTAGTACTGTTAGCTTTAAGTTAGTACGGTTAGTTCAATGAAACAAGAAATAAGCAAATAAGCTAAAACATATATTTAACTATCCCTAATAAGCACTCAGTCATAAGAATAAGCAATTGGAATAAACTAGAATGGTAAATAAGCTAAAAAGCTACAAACTGATGCACTTTTGAAAATACTTTGAAAAAGAAAATAAGCTTAAATAAGCTTACTCTTAAAGATAGTAAAGGAAAATGGTTTAATCTACTCTAAAAAGCTAAGGAAATCTTAAATAAGCCGAAATAATAAGCTGATAAGCTAAAATGAACCACCAGTACTAACAGTTTTAACTATCAGTACTAACTAGGAGTTAGTACTGCTAGCTTTAAGTTAGTACTGCTAGCTTCAAAAGTTCCAAAAGTGAACTAGCAGTACTAACTATGGGTTAGTACTGCTAGTTGAAAATACCCCTTAAAGTTTTCAAAAATCATTTTTCTTTTTATTTTAAGCTTATTCGATCCTAATTTATTAAAAGCAGATTATCAAACAACAAAATAAGGCATTTATGAGCAGACTTCAATCAAGAATAAGTACTAAAATAAGCTGAATCAATCTAACAGTTTTAACTCATAACTAACAGTACTAACTAAGAAGGAGACACAAACTATTTCTAAATTGATAACTATGCAAGATAAGCACTATACATTATGATAAAGCATAAATAAGCAAATGTAAGTAACAATTAAGCACTAATAAGCAATTTTACAGTAACTAAGAAAAATAAGAGAAAAAGAAACTTACAACACCCTTGCTCAAAGCAGGGCTGAACCAAGAATCTACAAGCTCTAGCTTGTATAAAACAAGCTAGTGAGAGTCCATAAGCCCATCCCCATAAGCCCATCCAGAACTGGCTTATCATCCATAAAATAAGCTGTGGTGTCTTTGAGAGTGATTTTTGTGATTTTCTCTTAACTACTTAACTTTTTAAATTTACTTAATTAAAGCAGCTTATAAACAAGTTGTATTGAGAGTTTTTTTTGAACACAAAACAACACAATCAAGAAACTTAACACTTGGAATTGTAAATTGACTTAAAAACTCAAATTTGCATTAAAACTTAAAAGTGTTACAAAGCTGAAAGTAAAAGCTGTAAATGACTTTAAGAACTAAAATAAGCTAAGTTATATTGAAAATTAAGCTAAGATATTCTAAGAATTAACTAACTCCTCAAAGGCTTACAAAAGGCTCTATTTATAGCCGAAGTCTTCTTCTTTGGGTCTTCCAACTGTGCTTCTTTTGTGAGAGCAAAAACAAAGTGTGCTTGTTGTGTGAGGTGATTCTAAAACAAATCCCAGCCATCAATTCTTTTGTGCTTCTTTGGAGTCAATCATAGCCATTGAAATTTCTTGGAAATGGTGAGGGATTGCCAACATGGCAATTATAAGCAAGGGGGGTGGGAAATAGTGGGGTGGTTGAAATGATTTATCTAGGGTGTTGAGTGTTTTGCAGGGAGAAGGTATGGGAAGACATCCCTAAGTTGTACCTGGGTTTTGTTGGGCGGGAAAGATGGATTTTGGGAAGGTTGGCAGCTTTGGCCCCTCAACTCTTATAACCTCATTGTAAACTTTGCCCCTTTTATGATACAACTTTTAGGGGTTTGGCAGAACTGGCCCCTAAAGTTATACTTCACCCGCAATTTTCGATTTCAGCCCTTGTCTTTTTGTAACACAACTTGAGGTTTGGCAGTTTTAGTCCCTCAAGTTGTATTTTCTTCATGTGGCTGACTTTTGACTTTGACTGACTTTGGCTTTGGATTGACTTTGTCTTTTCCATCCCGTGCTTAGTTTGGTCGTTTTTGGCTTTCTTTTTGAGTATCCGTTCCTGCACAATTCAAATGCAAAACATACAAATACAATGTATCTTTGGTACGTTTTTAGTCTTTTAAGTCCGTTTTTAATGGAAAATGGTATGTGTAATTAAGCACATACCAAAATCCCCCATACTAAGGTATTGCCGTGTCCTCACGCAATGTTATGAAGTAAACACTCAAGAAAACTAAGAATCTCGAACCCCCTCGACTAATTACCTCGAAAAGTAGCAAAGTGTTCGTCAAGGGGAACTAAAGAATCAATAGCTTCGACAAGTCCTCAGACTCGAAAACCTCCAACAAAACAAAAGAAACAAACTACCACAATACATCGATTGGCATGAAATCATGTAGTACTAAATAGTAAGTCAAGTTCCAAGTTTGATGTCGAGATTCTGATCCTGGTTTCAGCAGGCTTTTAAGCTGACTGCTCTTCTAAATAGAGTAAGTAATCATTAGAGTTTTTTTACATAATTTTTGAGTTAATTACATAAATCATCCTTATGGTTCACCTTTCGTCTTAGAACATCAATAATTACACCAGTACTTTTTTTGGTCACCATGTAAGAAGGCTGTCTTGACATCTAATTGCTCTAGATGCAAGTTCTCTGCGGCTACAATACTCAAGACTAACCTGATTGTAGTCATCTTCACAATTGGAGAGAAGATCTCATTCTAGTCTATCCCCTGTTTATGTTGGAAACCCTTAACTACCAATCTAGCCTTGTACTTTTTCTTGCCATCCTGCTCTTCTTTAACCCTAAACACCCACTTGCTCTGTAATGCCTTCTTTCCTGCTGGTAATCTGACTAAGGACCAAGTCTGGTTCTTTTCAAGTGAAACCATCTCTTCATTAATAGCCTTCTTCCACTGTACGAATTCTTTGCTACTCAAGGCTTCTGAATAAGACTCTGGTTCACCATTCTCTGTCAGTAGCAAATAGTTTGCTGATGGAGAGTACCTTACCGGAGCCCTGGACTCTCTGATGGATCTTCGTAACTGTGGAGTCTCGAAACCTCCCTCCTCGAAGGATGCTCTGTCTTCAGAGTCTTCTTCATCTGATCTTCCACTATCCTCGAAGCTCCCACTGTTTTCGGACCCCTCACCCATATCTGAGCTCCTACCTGGGCTCTGAGTGATTTCTGAACTCAACCCATGCTCTGAAACTATGCTTTTATTTGCAAGGTTCTCTGGCGAGTCTTCTAACACCACTTGATCCTTCTGATTTGGCTTTGTTAAGTTACTAGAATCTGTTGCAACCTTGGCTCCATATAGAGAGTCCTCATTAAATGTGACATCTCTGCTTCGGACGACCTTATGACTCTTTGAATCCCAAAAGCGATATCCCATCTCATCTGAGCCATAGCCTATAAATGTGCACTTCGCAGACTTTGCATCTAGCTTATCTCTTGCAACATATTTCACCTTAACGTAGGAGTCACACCCAAATACCCTCAAGTGTGCGAGACTAACTTCCTTCCCTTGTCATTCCTCTTCTGGAATTCGGAACCCTAAAGGCACGGAGGGTCCGCGATTAATTAAGTAAGCTGCCGTAGTAACTGAATCTTCCCAAAACATCTTTGGGAGCCCTGCATCAAGCCTCATACTCTTTGCTCTCTCATTCAATGTTCGGTTCATTCTTTCAGCAACACCATTCTGTTGAGGTGTTTCCGGGACTGTTTTCAGCATCCTAATCCCGTTCTCGGCACAATACTCAATGAAATCTCGGCTACTATACTCTCCACCATTATCGGATTTCAAACACTTCACCCGAAGGTTTGTTTCATTCTCCACTGCAGCCTTCCACTTCTTAAAAGTGTTAAATACCTCAGATTTATTTTTAAGAAAATAAACCCATACCTTCCTGCTGTTGTCATCGATAAAGGTAACATAGTAGCGGGATCCGCCTATTGATGCAACAGATGTAGGGTCATAGACATTTGTATGAACTAGCTCGAGCCTTTGTAGTTTTCTTGTATTCCCAGACTTTACGAAGCTTACCTTCTTCTGTTTCCCCAACACACATGGCTCACAAAAGCCTACAACAGCCTTTTGTAAATCTGGAATCCTACCCTTAGAAGCTAGAATCTTCATACCCTTCTCACTCATGTTCCCAAGCCTCTGGTGCCACAGAGTTGTGTTGCCCCTACCATCAATAGCTGCGTTAATCCCATCGGGGGGTACCTCAACCAAATATAGGCTTCCACGTTTGTTCCCACGAGCTACTACCAAACTACCTTTAGTAA
>BQNB010081902.1:0-29486 GCA_026074375.1 Tanacetum coccineum
ACTTGTGACAACTGGAAAGAAACGATGGTGGGATTCTATAAGAATCAAACTTGTTCTAGGTTATGAATTGACGATTACTGATGAATTTTTGAAATGATTAACACTCTCGATGTGTCACAAAAACACTTTAGCAAGTGACACGTCGACTTATTTTTAAATCAATTTTTTATTTCAATCGGTGAGATAGTAACTCGCTGGTTCACTCATATCGTGTTGTCTGCTTTGAGACGTTCTGATAATGAGAACATGCTGAGTAAGATGAATCTAATACATTTGTGTTAGATAGATTCAACACTACAGCTGGAAATCCTGTCAAGAAGATTCTTTTTAAATTGAATCTATCTGATCACAAGTCGATCCTCATGAATTCGAAGGTTACTCCAACCAACTACGGGCGAATGACAAAGCCATATTCGTCCCCCGCTTTATTGCTAACTGTTTTATTTTAGGAACGTGTAAAGATGGTGATGGAGGTACCCGATTCCAGCTGACTCACAAGATTCATTTCCACATGCTCAAACCCAACCGACAAATATAAAGACATCATGAAAGCTCAAGTACATGTTTCAAGACTTCTGCTACTCTGATACCATACGTCCTTCTTGAAGCGACAAAGTGTTAAAGTTAAAAGATTTTCAAGAAAGATGACTTCCACAAGCTTTCCAGAAGAAGAAAGGCACAGGCTCAAGGGTATGTCTTCCAAATTAATGTTCTCTATGGTACTAATGTATCAAGAAAGGTATGAGCATGTCGGTCCAGAAGTCACAAGTTTACGAGATGGCAAAGTTTACAAGATGGCGAAATGAGATTATACTTGGTTGATGATTTCAAGAAGCTCAAAGATCACATTCATGTCAAGACAAAAGAACTAGCTCAAATCCAAAGTCAATGATCACTACATCAAATCAGAAGTTAATGATTGAAGTCAAAGACTAAGAGCTCAAGACCGAAGTAAAAGCATAGTGCCTAAGTTAAATTTTTGTAATTGGATTGACCCTCCTTAGGGAGATTGTTAAAATACAAAAAGTATCGGTCCCTTCCATATAAGTAGTCATAGCTCATAGTATTAGTAATGTTATGTTAGTAAGCTAACCGGGCCAAAGATACATAGTAAGCCCATAACACAAGCCCATGGTCGGTTATGCTAGGCATATATAAACCATCTCCATACATGGAGAGGGTGTTGGTTGTTTCCTTTCACACATTACACTAATTTAAATATTCATCTTTATTTTTCTTTCTCTCTCTAAAGTGGTTTTCATACTAAGCCATCTTTCTCTTTTTCCCTCTCTAAAACCTAAAGTAATCCTTCTATTTTATGAGTTTAAGAGTTCTTCAAAGTAGTGACATTACTATCATCCTTTTCCACTAAACATGTGTTACTAGTGGATTCAGGTTGCTCAGAATGTTGTCTCACATTGGCAAACACATTATATTCAGCATCGTTGTGTACTTGCTCCAGTGGCTCAGTATCAGTTCCTGGGTCTGCAGTAGGAACCTCCTGGATCTTTGCCATATAGCTGTAATGTGCTTCTAAATCTTGTTCATTAATCTCTTCGTATGTGTCCTCTATCCAATTAGCTTGCTCTGCTTGTAATGGAACACCTTTCTCAACTTGTTTGCATAGCAACATCTTTTCCTTGTGATACGTGTAGTCTTTTACCCTTTTTGGTTTTATGCATTCCTTAGCGAAGTGACCAAATTCCTTGTAATTGAAACACTGTATCCTAGTCTGCTGCACTACCTAACTACCTACAGTCTCCCTAGCCCCAGCAACAGTCACTGTCTTCTGATTCCCAAACTATCCAGACTGATTGTCATTCTTGTACCTTGGATTAGTATACACATTCTTGTTTTTAGAGTTTGAAGAAGTTCTGAGGTTGTTGTTGGTAGGTTTGTAGATCTTTTTGAAGTACTTTGCAATGAGTGCCAATTTTTTCTGCATATCCTTATATCTCTGAGCTTGTTCAGGATCACTGTCTTCTTCAGAAGCTGACTCAGATAGAGGTGTAATTGGTTTGGCTATCTCTTTGCCTTTGAATTTGATAGATGCATTAGATTCAGGTGAAGATGTCTGTTGTTTTGTTGTTAGTGCATATGGTTTGTGAGATTGTGGTGCTTGATAATAAGTATCAGGATATTGTTGAGCAGCAGCAACAAGTGCTAATGGGTTAGCATTCTTGGCTATTCTCTCAGCACGGATTTCATTAACTTCCTTTTGATACTGTTTTAGAACTTCAAAGAGCTTGTGATATGAGACTGTATCCAAGTCGTGTTGTTGCTTGACAATTGTCATAAACCCCTTTATGGACCATTTTCTGGTTGAAGTTGTTGAAGAAACTGAACATTGACTTGCATCGTAGCAACTGTCAAGTTGTTTCTTATTATTTCATTCATCATCTTGTAAAATCTAGAGTAGTATCACTCTATTGACTCTCCATTATGAGAAGTAAATTTTCTAAATTCCAAAACAAATTAGGTCTTACATCTTGAATTTGAGAGATTCACCTTGTTGTAGCCTTTAATAGTCACCACATTTCATGACCTGTCTTGTAACAACCGTACAGTTGAGTAGATTCATCCCCAATTCCAGTCAATGTCAAATGATTGCTTCCCTTTCTGATTTAAAAAGAGCTTTGTTTTCATGGAGACAAAGTCAAGATTGTCCACTGTTGTGCCGTTCTGGACTTCTAAGTTTCGGTATGACCTTAACCAAAATGCATTTCCTTAAGGCATTAACACCATTTTTTCTTTTATCCCCCCATGTATCCTTAAGAAACGGTGAATTCCATTGAGCATATTTTCCTTGTAATCAATGGTGGACATCCTTGATTCCATGCTTCCATGATGTTGTTATTCATTTTACTATTAGTGTGGATGTTATGATTGGAGTTGTAATGAAAGAATTAATTTGTTAAATTATGAATGAAATGATTTTTTAGGATCTTAAGTAGGTAAAGTGATTATTTGTTGTGGATAAGAATCAATTGACGTTTAACGGATCTACAAATCTATATTTACAACGAGAAAAGAAATGGAATCTTCTTGCGGGATTTAACAAAATCAAGAAGAAACCGTGAAACCATGATTATGTTGTTGAAATCAATTTGTTTGTAGTTGAAGAACTAGAGTTTTGTTGATGAATCATGAGCTAAAATGACGAACGGTGCATAAACTATTCACTTAAAATGAGTAACAAGGTTGATTAAAACTCAATAGCGACTAACGGTGGCAATGACGATCCATATTGAAGACCTAACGGCTTTTACAAGAATAAGGACAACGGAGAGGACTATTTCAATAAAGAGGGTAATGAACAAAGTAAGTATGAATTGAGAATTGGATTTAAAGTCCAAGGCAAGAATTTACAAATTCCAAATTTAGTTTTATTAAAGACCAACGATTCCCTCTCTTTTTTTTCTTCGTTTGAACTTCTTAAACAATGAACGAAAGTGTTTTTTAATCTTCGCAGATGGACAGTTTTCTTCGGTAATAAATGAATATACCATGATGATCGAAACGAGTTCACGATTGTAAGGGTATAGATTATAAGTCCCGTAACTAACCGACACTCAAAACCAAAAAATCTGAAATGACTTGAAACTAGTAAAGTTTGATTCTATTGAGTTGCTAATTCGGTTGTCCTTGGAAAGATGCTAGTCTAGTTAATAGAACAAGCTGCGAGTCTGGTTGATAGAACTAGCTGCGAATCCGGTGAGGCTTGAAAACTGCATATCTGTTTGAAGTTAAACCTGTGTATCCGGTTAAAGAAGAAGCTGCGAGTCCGGTGTCCTTTCTTTTGTCTTCTTGAGAAACCAACAAAAATGTTTTTGTCATCCTTGTCGCTAGAAATGTGGATCTGTGTCTCCACCTCAACGAGTAACAACACAAAAAACTCATCCTTGTGCTTATTCAAACCGTGACTAAGATAATCCAACCAAGAAAACTTGAATAAGCTTGAAGATAAGAACATTGTATAACTCAGTTAAGCCTTGATTTAGCTTTGTAAATAAGCTACTTTCATAGATAATAAGCCATAAAAAGCTAGACCTCTTGAGAATAAGCTATGACCTAATAAGCTTTTATATAATTGACAATAAAAAGAAAACTTAATTAAAAAATGTTACACTATAAACCTGTTACCCTTTGTATGTGAAACCGATTCCAAATAAAAATGATTGTAACATGATTATGGCCCAAGTAAATAAGAGATTGTGAGACACGAATTAGCCGCAAATATATGAAAGCACAAAACAGTTTTATCAAATAAGCATCCTAACATAAACAACCAAAAAAAAGTCGAAACAAAAAAAAACCTAAATAAGCCGAGAATAAGCTCAAATAACACAATAATCATTTTTTACTAAAGGAACCAAGATAGAACCATGAGTATACCAATGTTATACCAAGAAAATATTTTCACTTCCATAATGAACATAAAAAAATAAGATGAGAAGAATGAAATAAAAGTAAGAGAGGTTAGAGGAGAGAAAGTAGAGATAACGAAAAACAGATGGTCGATTTCACTAAAGAGTGTGTGTAAACAAATGAAACTCAAAACCCCACTCCACACATGGATAAGGGTATCTATACACTTAATGGGTCGGCCTTGTAAGGCTTGTTGGGCTGTGGTTTAATGTCTTGGGCAGGGCTCGGGATTACAATGGACATGAGTCCGGAACTAGTACAAGATTAGATTACGTTCACGAAGTCGTGTACCCTTCTAGCCTATTACAACATACATGATTATCAAGATCGAGAATTAATAATAAGATATGAGCTAACAGAAACTCTATCATCTGCTTATGGATCTTTGTGAGCCTGATGTGTTGGAGAGCATTAATGGGAAAAAGTACATCTTGGTAATTGTTGATGATTACTCACGATTTACTTGGTAAAATTTACTAAATCAAGGATGAAGCTCCAGACTCTATCATTAAATTGTATCAAAAGTTAGAGTTCGTTTGAACGACACAGTCCCGTAATGTTAAACAAATAATGGAACTAAATATGTTAATCAAAACTCTTTTTAAATTTTATGAAAATGTTGGCATCTCGCATTAAACATCTATTGCTCGCACTCCTCAACAGAACGGTGTTGTCAAAAGACGAAACCGAACTTTAGTGGAAGCTGCTCGTACAATGTTGATATTTTTAAAAGCCCATTATTTTTGTGGGCGAAGCACGTCATAACAGCTTGTTATAAACCCAAAACGTTTCCCATGGTCTATCTTTGATACAACAAAAACTCCAATATGAGCTGAGGCACTACAAGAAGCTATGATTTATCATTTCTTTCATGTCTTCGGATTCACTCTATTATCCGACCAATGACATTGAGGACGTTGGGTAAGGACTAAATTCAAAAGCCGATATTGTAATTTTGTTAGTTACGAGCCTGCAAAGAAAGCTTTCAGAATCTATAATAGGAGAACCCGGAAAATCATGGAAATAATTCATGTTACTTCGATAGCGGACAGCAGATGACATTCTGAATAATATCCAGTTCAGGACCAGGGGCTTCATTTATGACATCCTGCAACATCTATTCTGGACTCGTACCAAACCTATTCCTCAACAACCTTGTATCCCACATCTCTCTCGCATAATATTTGTAACGTTTTCCAACCCATTGATGTGCTGTCGTGTAGGGGTCAGATATTTGAGTATCAAGTTTTAAATTTATATTAAGCGACAAAACCTAAAACAACACTTATAACAGAGCAGTGTACCCAGATCAAGATGGAGTTTCGCGTAGGGGGAGTAGGGTTCGAACACTAAGAGTGAAATATTAATCCTATATCTTTCAGTATTTTAATTAGTATTTTCCCTAATTACATCTAATTTACTGGTTAAACCTTGCTATATATATTTATTTAAGTGGTGGGATATTGGGGGTTTTCAGCCTGATAGACTACACATGTTTGGTGGAGACAAATAACAATTCAATAGACAATAAACACAAAAGAAAAAATTAAAAGAAGAAAATCAGTACAAAGCCAATGATAAGAAAACAGTAGTTTAGCCGGATTAAATCCAGTTCAATGTTGGTTTATTTTGTTTTAGTGCAATGATTTAAACTATATCTCGATAGCGGCATATCATATCATTCTTATACTAAGGCGGGACAAATCATCCTAAGCCGATATTACGATTTAATCATGGTTACAATTAACGCATCCGCATAAAGCATCCTTTAGTTTAATTATAATCTATCTTAGGGAATCAAAGCAGTAGTGATCCTGTTAAAACCCTAGCCTAACGGGACTTTACCTACTTATTGTTTGACGGTGTTTTATATACTGGTAGTCCACTATTCAAATCTTATTAGATAATCAAGGAGCATGAATTCTAATAACATAAACGGGCATCCTACCCGACCAACGAAAGCTCAAAATTCAAAGACAAGACAGAACGTTATTTGTTGATCCAAATTGGACCAGTAATCATAAAACACCTATATGAAGACTACCCCGGTATCTAGATTACTTAGAACCGTATCATAGACCAGTTGTATGAAAGGTCGCATATTCAAACACATAAACAAGTATGAGGTGATAAACATAATTAAACAATCAATGATAAATTAAGAAATCAATTTTTAAAACAAACCAAACATTGAACTTTCATTAAGATGGCTAATAACCTGAGGGTATTAGCCCAACCATTTTAATTATACAGCAGTAATCCTCAACCATGAAAATCAAACGATAAGAAGTAAAAATTACACGATTGTCTTCTTGAGATTCTATCAATGCTTGACCTTTATGGCTGATCTTCTCTTCTAAAATTCGATCTCCTTTGGACTCTAGGTGGAATTCTTTGAAGGTTGGAAGCCTTTGTTGCCTCTCCAATTGGCTGTGGAGGAAGTGATGTCGGAATAGCATAAATGAGACCTCTATTTATAGGTATCGAACCTGTTATGGAGTAACTGATAAAGGTGTTATGTCGTAACCTTCTTATACGGCATTTCATATTTAAGCAGTTGTTTCGGCGTAACCAGATATTATGTTACGCCGTAACCTTTAAATAATTTCCATATGTACATGATCTTCATTCCATATTTGTGGAACCTTATGGTTACGGCGTAACCATAAGGGTTGTTACTACGCCGGGGTAACCTATATCTTGGGTAAGATTTCCTTCCAAATACTTGTTTACGCGTAATCAGAAAGTATGGTGATTACGCCCGTAATCTGTCCTTGAAATTTCGTACTTGCTTAATCTATGTTACGAATATTTGATGTTGCGCCGTAACATTCTTTAAATATTTACACTTTGAGCCCTTTCCCTTGTTTCTTGACACTTTCCTGCATTTCACCTGAAAACTACAAAATAATAGAAAATCTCTCATTTTCGAGTGTTAGTGAAACATTTGTAGGTAATATAGGAGGTATTTTGCCACCAAAAAGTATTAAATATTTGATGTTATTAAATATCCCCCCACTTGACTTCTGCTTGCCCTCAAGTAGAACCTGTTAGAACATTTTATAAAAAGATTTCTTGAGAATAACTTCAAGAAATGAATTTAAAAAACTCTTATGCTAGAAACATCAAAGCCGAAAACCTCACAAAAAGGGGATAAAAAGTCATTCAGCTCTTCACTAGTCTAAGTGTTTCATTTTTCTGGTGATCATCAGTTGCACATGTCTTAGATGTCATCTATCATAAGCATGGAGAGTACCCAACTTAAACCAGTTAGAATAAGGGACTATATTCTTAAAAGCCAACAAGGGTAATAATGGTTATTAAAGTGATAAAGGGGTTTTATATAGACATGGATACACATTTAATGTTGTTAAAAAAAACACAAAACAAATGTCCTAAAGTAATATAAGTTGTCATAACTTCCCACTGTATCTCTCCATGGGACAAGAGTCTAAGTCCGAAAATCTTATCTTCAATAATGGGCTACTAGCTCCATTCTTCATGAGTATTGGGATGACTTGGTGTAATAATGCTACTAGCTCCATTCTTCAAATTACTAAGATGTCTTGGTGTAATAATGTCTACTAGGCTCATTTTTTTTTTTTATTTGGCACCATCTTTACATTTTTAGCAACAGGGGTGGCTCCTTGTTTCACCCCTTTTCTTAACATTCTTCTTCATGATAAATATGCAAATTTACATGAGTTTATAATCTTTTAATTATTGGCCCCTGCAACAATATCCATATTATACGCATATCCCCACTAGAGATAAACAATGTCGAAAATGGTGATAAAGGAGTGGTCTATAATAGATCCTAACCGATTGGCTTCCACAATGCATATAATTCTCGTTCCATACCCCCCGAACCATGGACTAAAGTAGCCAGAGATTTTCAACAAAAAAGACTACAAGGTAGGGCTAAGATAAAATGGTGATAAACGAAACATATAGGTAAGTGAAAACATAGATGGCTCAACATGGGTGATCATAGGGGTATCGTGCACTAATAAAGATGCAACAAAATGGTTTATCACGGGAGGTCGACAAGTCATTAACAAGTCGTATAAACACACACACACACAATAAGCAATTTGGGTGATTCGTAAAGTGTGGCATCTTGAACCTATCTATTACTGCTAATCAATTAGTCTCGAAATGAATGTACATAGCCAAGTCCTAAGTTTACAATATTACCGGCACACTTATATTTTGGTAGTTTTTGAGTAATAGGAAATGAAAAATGAAATATTAGGCAAAATCACACATGTAAATGAAGGATAATATGCATTCGGCAAACGATAAACTAGTTATTTAAAAAAATTTGTCAAAAATTTTAAAATTGGCATAATCATTCACAAGAAAACAAGAAAATACGCAGGCAAAACATAGGTCAAGATTAATTTATACTCGCATCCCCCCACTTATTTGTACAATTCCCCTATTGTACATTAAGAAAATGAAATAAAAAGGAAATAGTAGAATTAAGACAGAAAACTCCCTGAGCATTGCTTCGAATTTTGAAATTTGGCAGAAATCATTTGGATTATCTCCGTCTTCCTGCAAGCGCTTTATCACATGTGATCACAAAACAAACCAAAGCATAAAATTGTTCTACTAGAGTTATGAAGTGTACAGGAAATACAAACCTAACTCACTTTCATAGGAAATCACCGGTCAGTTAGCATATGCAACAACCTTTTAAACCACTTGGTGGCTCAAGTGGACGTGTTTTTAGTCGCGTGGGGCTTCCAGCAGAACATACCCACACCGTCCCATTTACGTAGACAAGGTTTTAGACATGTTTTATACTTAAAATTTTTTAAGATTCAGAAGGAGTTACGGCGTAACTCCATGGGTTAGTCGTAACCAAGTGGTGTAAAATTTTAAGTTTATAAGGTTGTTACGGATGTAACCATGAAAATATTTATGTCGTAACGGCCGTGTTACGCGAAACTAAATTCATTACGCCGTAACTGCTGCAGATTCAGCAAGGTTACCATATGATTATGAGTCGAGCCGGTCTTGATAATTGCCTCCTAGTTTTTGGATTCTGCAAAACAAAGTAAGAAACATGAAAACCAACTAATGCAAAAAGGAAATTAAATAAAGGACGCTGTCTTTCACAAGCAACATTTGTTTATTACTGATCTTTTAAGGTTAGACTCATGCCCATCCTACGTTCTTTAAGTTTCTAATTTTTCACTCCTTATATTTCTCCAATAATCTTTGTTTATTTCTCACAGTCATTTTACATACCACTTTAGCCTTAAGGGCTAAGGTTTCTTCCTTCAGTTTTTCGTAAACTAATTCATCATACCACTTGTGATCTTGGAAATAGGTCATGCTTTCGACTCGGACCATTCTTGGTAGTTTCCCACCATTACAAAACCCATCAATATCTTAATCACACGTGGGCCATTTAGTTTTTCCATTCTTAAAATGATAGGGTTCGCATATATGATCACATAGTTGATATGGTACCCCATTTTCTGACCACGGTTCCTCGGGACCCCTTGCTATATCATTATTTAACTCTCGTTCATATTCATCATAAGTTTTGAAGTTTTGGACATTATAAGTGAACAAATTTGTGTCGATTTTTAGAAGGTAGTTGAATTCGTTGAATGCCTTGCACAAGGGTGTCTCAAAGTCAAATAGGTTTCCTTCGATCTTGAAGATTTCAGGAACATTGTCTATTTCATTTGGGTAGTCATCCTCCTCGGTTTCTTTTTCTTCATTGTTATCAGAACGATGGTGGAATTTTAGAACGAACTTTTCTACCAAATCATCCAACGTAGTAACTGAGCCAATACAATCCTTTTTAAACCATTCACTTGCTACACCCGCGAGTGAAACAGGGAAGACACTAAGCCTAAATCGGTCTTGAGTCAGCCCGTTTATTTTGATTGGCCCAACAATTTCAAGAAAATTATTAATGTGTTCAAGCGCATTTTCTCTAATTATCCTATTGAAAGCGTTATCGCATATCTTTACCAAGAATGCTCCTTGTATTTCGACAATGTTTTTCTCGATTATCCTTCCTTCGTGATCATTAGAGATGAAGTTCTTCCGAGTAACGGAGATGTATTCATTGAGTTCCATCATTGTGATTTTATTTCTTCGTCAAATGGTGTCCTGCAAATAAGCGCAAACGATCAGTAGGATGTGCCCTCTGGAGAGAACACACAATAAACAGGAAATCAAATATGAAGAATTAAGTATGCTACTGTATCAGATGACAGATACGCCGTATCTTATTGGTTAGAATACGTCATATAGGTCAATTGAATGCCAGTACGCCGTATTGAGTTCATAGAATACGCCGTATTGTTTGGAACAACAGATACGTAGTTTAGACTGTAAAAATCAATACGTTGTTCTGGGTAGAAGGTTTGATACGTCGTATCTAACTGGTGGATACAGCGTATCAGGTGATCAGTCAGAACAGAATACTTTTAAAAAAACAATTAAATGCTGGAATTTAAACAAACAATTAATCACTCAATGCAAATAAATACAAACAGAATTAATTTGATTAGATTACACTAAGCTAAACTAATTAATGGTTAGAAATACTAATAAGAATAAGGTTTAAATTAATTCACTCCCCGGCAACGACGCCAAAAACCTGATGTGATGTCGTGTAGGGTCAATTATTTGATTATCAAGTTTTACATTTATATTTAGCCGACAAACCTAAAACAACACTTTAACGAGTAGTGTACCCGGTCAAGATGGAGTTTCGCGGTAAGTAGGGTGTCGAACACTAAGAGTGAAAATTAATCCTATATTCTATCAGTATTTTAATTAATCTAATTAGTTCTATGTTAATTCTAATTACTGGTTAAACCTATGCTATATACGTTGTCTAATGATATGGGGGGTTTTTCAGCCTGAGAGACTGGCACAGGTTTGGTGGTGACAAATATCAATTCAATACACAATAAACACAAAAGAAGAAAATCAGAAGATAGAAAAGCGGTACAAGCCAAATGATAGAAAACTGTATTAGCCATATTAAATCCAGTTCAATGTTGGTTTGTTTGTTTTAGTGCAATGATTTACTTATCTCGAAGCGGCATATCATTCTTAAGACTTAGGCGGGACATCATCCTAAGACCTAGACACGATTAATCCTGTCACAATTAACGCATCCGCATAAAGCATCCTTTAGTTTAATTATAATCTATCTTAGGGAATCAAAGCAGTGGTGATCCTGTTAAAACCCTAGCCCAACGGGACTTTACCCACTTATTGTTTGACGGTGTTTTATATACTGGTAGTCCACTATTCAAATCTTTATCAGTTAATTAAGAGCATGATTGCTGAAACATAAACGGGTCACCTACCGGTCCAACTAAGCTCATAATTCAAAGACAAAGACAGAACGTTATTTGTGATCCTATTGGTCCAGTAATATAAAACACGATATAGAGAGCTATCCCAGTATCTAGATTACTTTTTAGGTATCACTAGACCCAGTTGAATGACAGGTCGCATATTCAAACACATAAACAAGTATAAGGTGATAAACATAATTAAACGATCAACGATTAATTAAGAAATCGATTTTAAAACAAACCAAACATTAAACTTTCATTAAGATGACTAATACCCGAGGGTATTAGCCCACAACCATTGTAATTATACAAGCGTAATCAGACAATGAAAATCGAACGATTAAGAGAGTAAAATTTACACGATGTCTTCTATGGATTCGTGATCAATGCTTAACCTTGGTGATTGTTCTTCTCTTCTAAAATTTATCTTTTATGAGTATGGTATAAAGAATATGATATTGCACACTGAAAACTCATTTTTGGGTCTTCTATTTATAGTGTCTGAAAAAGACTCAATACGCCGTATCTGGCTAGGCCAATACGGCGTATAGGGCTAGATTCCTTAGAGTGCGTGCTATGTTCTCAATCAATCGGTGATATTATTCCTAATTTACATTTACAGTTATCTTCATGGATACAGCGTATGGAAGCAGAGCGATACGCCGTATTGGGAATTGGTCAAACGCGCTTTCTTGTGAAATTCAGGCACTGATACGCCGTATCTCTTTTACTGGATACGGCGTATTGGTCAGAAATCAACAATCTTCAAATGTCTTTGTTTTAGCTCCAAATTATGAGCCTTTTAGCATGTCTTCACACAACACTCCTGAATTACTGCATTTATAAACTTTAAAGCAATTAAGTACCAAATTATGCAATAATTATATAAAAGTGGGCAAGACAGATGAGATAATTGATATTATAAAGTGACATTATTTGATGTCATCAGAGTGCATAGAAAGGATACCATCGGGTAACAGTTTTCATACTACCTTACCCCCTTATATGGTTGATCCCTCTTAAGATATTTCACACGCATTTAATATACTCTTAGGGGCCTTGTAATAGTCTTCATACTACCTTACTTGTGTGTTGCCTTAACGGAATATTAAATAGACGGCGGGTTCGTGTAATCCGTTCATGACCTAGGAAATACTTACACAAATCATCACAAGTGTGACAAGGCAACATGATTAGGAGAAGCAATCTGATAAGTAATGCATGATTAAGTAAATGCATTTAATTATCATAAAGTCATCACTAGTAGATTAGATATTAGTTTAGATAATAGTTAAACAAACCAACCTCTCAAATCATAGATTTACTTGCTTTCTTATAAATATAAAAACACAAAAATAATCTTCTCTCAACCCCTAGAATTCTGTTGGACCGTGATCAAGCCTTCGCAACCTAGTCTCCTAGAAAACGATAACAACCCCCGAGTCTTGCATATACTACTACTACAACGGTTAGGTAATCTGCCTAGGGAGTTGTAAAACTTTTTGTTGAAGTCCTACGATGACCGCATCATCTATATATATATATATATATACACATAGAATCCGGATCGATTGAGAAGGTTTTTATTTTGAGAAGATTGAGAAGGTTTTTAAAAATGATAGATTTTTAACTTTGATTCAAGTTTTTCAAGCGTAAAACTCATTTTAATGTGATTATAATTCAAAATGTGTAAAAAAATTTGAATCAATGTTAAAAAATCTCTCGTTTTTGCAATATAAGTAAAATACTGAATCTTCTTTACAAATTTAAGGAATCATTACAATAACTCGATTTTAGCAATGATTTGTGAATCAAATTTGTGATTTATAGCTTTGATTCACTATTAAATGATGTTTACTTGTGAATCAAATCAAAAAATATGAATTAATTTTCTCAAACGTAGATTTCTCAATCTTCTCAAAATAAAAACCTTCTCAATCTTTTCAAACGTAGATTTCTCAATCTTCTCAAATTTGTGAATCAAATTTGTGATTTATAGCCAAGTTACAGACACTTACGACCCACGTCAAAGCTACTCATATATATATATATATATATATATATATATATATATATATATATAAATATATATATATATATAAATATATATATATATATAATATATATATTATAGTTTATATATATATATATATGTTGTGTGTGTTGTGTGTGTTGTGGTGTGTATCAATATATATATATATATATATATATATATATATATATATATATATATATATATATATATATATATATATATATATGATATAGTATATAGATATATCGCATAACCATTCGTTGAATTGGATAAGAGTTTATGGGCATTTACACGCGTGGTTGATGATGGAACAAATACTTTCTAACGAAGCATCATGATATTAACAAAATTCTTATTGCATATCTAAGGACTACTATATGCTGTGATGAATATGAGTAGCTTTGACGTGGGTCGTAAGTGTCTGTAACTTGGCTAGGTAAACTATTACGTTTGCAGCCATGGCGGAATTATGTTTTTCAGAGACTGAAGCTTTATTCTGAGCCGAACGATACTTACAGACACACGTAAAGTGGGACTGGGTTATGTGAGAGTGATGAGAGTGTTGGGGAATCATGATTTTACAAATACCGCCTTTTGATATAAAGCTATAATTATAATATGCTAATTAAGGCGATGATGATATTTTTTGCATTTATGTTTTTTTATAAACGGGTTTTACGGTTTTGTTAAGCCTTGTATCTTGGGGGGGGGTGGGTGGGGCGGGGGGGTGTGGAGGGGGGGTTGGGGGGGGGGGGGGGGGGGAGGGGGAGGGGGGGGAGGCTTTGAGGTGGGTGGGGAGGTGGGCTTGGGGGTGGGAGGGATGGGAGGGGGGGGGTCTTGGGAGGAACGGGGGGAGGGTGGGGTGGGCACTTAGGGGGGGGGGTGGGAGGGGATGTTGGTGGGAGTCTTGGTGTGTGGTCTTGGGCGGGGCAGTCATACCCAAATCATGGTTGCAGCCATGTTGGGTGTCTCATGTCGATGCCTTGCTTGCAGATCCGAGCCTTATTATACATGATACTAATAGTTGTTCAAAAAACAGTTGCATTTTTAAGAGTTTGTTTTCGCAATACTATGGATATACTATTTGATGTCAAATTTGCAAGTACCAATAAATGTAATTCAATTGCCTTATGATGTGTGTTAATTCTTGAGAAGCCTATGAGCGTATAAAGCATCGAATACGATGTTGTACGCGCACATAGGCCGATCAAGAATAAGAATATGCAAAAGTGATGATGAACTAGCGATGATGAATAAGAGTGCTTTAGACACTTCTTTGAGCCACCCGATCATTTGAAGCCGATAAATGTTGGTGCCTAAATTGGCAGGGCAACATCGAGTTAAGCTTGCATCCACGACGTGTCGCATACAACGAAGAAACTATTGCGTTAACGCATTAAATGCTTTGCAGCCACAATAGGTTGCTGGATTGTAAAAGCTGGTAATGACCCGGCTTTTGACACGGCAGCACGATAATGCACTTGCAGCCATGCTGAATCTGAATCCCCTTTATCTGGTTTGCCGCTCACATATCACATCAAAATTATTATGTTCTTGAATAAGTATGAATGAGATGGTAGTTGGTGGAAGAAGATATGACTGAAATGGAAGTCGGCGCGTGAAGTGGCGCATGTTTATGCCGCTGATGGGGGATTGTTTTTTACGCAATCGCTAAACCCTCAGGTATTTCATCATAGGTTTATGTTACTGTCGCCGAAAAAATTATAGGCCATTAGTAGGTTCCATATTCGATACTAGATTTATATGCATATTGATGGATTCATATTGTTTGTTAATACGTTTTTAAACTTCTGTTGTGTTTCAATGATTGTTTTTCGTGTTATGTTGTGTAAAATTAAATGTCTGCTTAAACAGTTGTTGATGCATATTTAGTCTTTCAAAATGTTTTTTTGTATGCAATATGTATGTTTTTCGTGTTATATTTTATTCAATTGAATGCCTGCTTAAGAAGTTTCTTATATAGGTTTGTGTTTCTTACTTTGTTCAGAGTCTGTCGATGACCATATCCGTGTTGTGCCATTAGGCTAGCTGGTGTGTCATTCATGTTTTTCATGCAACCACACGCTTACTGTGAGTAGCATATCATCTGATCTAATACATGTTAAAAAATTGAGTGTTAAATGGTTTTTGTTAAGGCTTTGTTGATATTGCGTTGCAGTTACGTTGCTTCTATGTGACGGCTAAAATGGCATGTAGTGTGGCAGGGCATAACAGCATTATATGTGTAGCCGCTACATATCTTTTGCTATCTTATTGTTTAAATAGGGTACATATGCATGTGCGATAAAAATCCTTATTATGCAGTTCGTCTCATAAGGTGATGATGAATAAAAGTGGCTCTAGTAAAAGAAATTGAAGTATGTTGCTTGGATAGGCAATTGATGATGTATGCAGTCGTGATAGACTTCAATTTTTTCAGAACCTTTGGTTCTTATCTGAGCCTTTTAATTTTTTCTAGTTATAATATACGAAGCAGCGTAAATGCTGCTTAACAGCTTCTATGCATACCGATTGATTTACGTTGTTTGTTGTTGAAGTTGCTATATTACTAATGTTGATGCCCCACGGTTGTGACAATGGTTTGTGTTTGGATGCTAATTACACAGCTTCTATACATGTTGATTGATTTACATTTGTTGTTATTGGAATTGCCTATGCTATATATACTGTTACGCCATCTTTGGGATAAGGGTTTGTCATTGTCACGCATGCTGACATTAAGAAAATGCCTTCTATTTAGGCACACGTGAGAGTGACAAAACCCTTATCATGTAGTTGGCCCTTATGCTACATTTATTAATCATTGTTTACGTCTTATGTCTCACCAGATTAATGTTGGCTTGATGTGGTGATGATGAATATGAGTGGTTTTAATAAAAAATGTGAGAGCCTATGATTTGGCGAGGTAGTCTATTAGGTATGCAGCCATCATCGAGGTACACTTTTCAAAAACCTAAACCTCTGCTCTAAGCCAATCTGCCTTACTGCCAGTCAATTGTTACACCATGTTGGGTATTGCCCAGTCGTATCATGATGTGGCACCATTATATTATGTTTGCAACCATAACGGGTAGAATGCAGCTTAACTTTGTTTTGGGTTTACCTCTTGGGAATAAGCTTTGCTATATGTCTATGTTGATCACCCTTAACGTCCATGTTAGAAGTTAACAACATTGATTCAAAAAAGTGAAATTATATCTCTTTAGTTGTTAACTTTTTACTTGGACCTAGGAATGATCTTCAGAGTATGCTAAGGGTTTTAGTACTTTCACGCGAGCTTAGATGTAGAAAAATGACTTCTAATTTGGCATATGTGACAATCACAAAACCCTTGGCGTATATTCTGATGCTATATTATGCTTGGTAACCATATCTTGATAAGGCGATGATGAATATGAGCATTCTGAACAAAACGTGTAAAAGCCCGTAACTTGGCTATGGAACCTATTAGGTGTGCATCCATGACAGACTTACAAAACCTCTTATCTGCCAATAGATTGTTTCGTATGAAACTTTTTTTTGTCAAAGTTATTCAATAATGACGCGGCGATGACGGTGACAGACATAAATAGATTTGCGTTTGGATACGTTGTCTTTGTGTTGCACTGAAAACGGATAGAAGACGTCGTGCCGCTAAATAGTATCGCCATCTCTTCTTCCAAATTATGTTCGTACACCGATTTTGAGTACCTAAACACACAATACTCTTATGAATGTCACCACCACTGCCGCCTCAAATCGCGGTACACATTGACTAAAGGAAATTCCATACGACCTTAATGTGGCTATTATGAATATGAGTAGTTTTGATGAAATCCGTTAAAGTCTATAGCTTGCCTGTAGTAATCTACATTAATGTCCCACGAATATCATGTTACCTTCACGAGGCTATGATGATTTGCAAATCTGAGCCTTATATCTATTTGAAAATATATTTTCACATTATCTCGATATGTTCGTTTAAACTGCTGATATCATCACTGTTCAATCTAACAATAGGCCTTGATCATAGGTAAAATGCGTTTTAACAAAGAAGGATGTGGAACCGAAGAGAATTCCATGACAAATAATTCTGTACGAACTATTTTTTCATCATAGCCTCTTCAGTTCCCTATCTTCTTTGTAGCTGCCCATCCTATTACTGATCAACGCCTTTTATGGCAAGTTTGATTATTGTGGTGATCAATGTTGACCTGTATCTTGGTGGGGCATCACTTCATTGTGTTTGCAGCCATTGCGGGTGAAACTTTGTTCCTTATGTCTTTGCTAATCTTCAATTGCAACTGTTTATTTAGTTTGCTAAATTTATCTTGGCATGGCATCGCTAAATTTAGTTTGCAGCCATGGCAGGTTTGATTCTTGTGTTGGTACAATTATTTGACACATATCTTAGCAGAGCATCACTTCATTATGTTTGCAGTCACTGCGGGTTACATTCTGTTTGTTATGACTTTACTGCTTTATGATGTGTGCTGATTCTTAAGCAGTTTATTAGTGTCTAGAACATCAAGTGTGATATTCTACACGCAGATAAGCTGCTCAAGAATAAGAACATCCAAAAGTAGTTTGATTTCAGAAGACAATACGATTGTCGGGTGGGCGCTTTTGGGGTATGCAAAAGAAATAAAAGGTATATTCTACAAAACAAGTTATATATGCTGTTTTTTGTTGTAGTTATAACTGAATGTTATATTAATTACTCCTTGAACAACTTGCAGAACAAGAACAAGAAAAACAACAACAATGCAAACAGCGATTAACGGACGCTGCCAATTGCTTATCAACGACAATGAAAGCCCGCCACGACGAATATTGAAATGACATGATCATCATTGGAAGACAAAGTCAACAAATATACACTAAATGAAGCATTGGGCGTGGAACACATTAGTGCTCATTAATTATGTATTGAATGTATTACTACATAATATAATTCATTTCAAACAACAATAAGCAATGTGTATGTATCTCGGCTATATGCTATTAGACTAAACTTTAGATGATTTAAAACTTATAAAGTTTTATCTAAGTACTGCTACATTTCTATTTAAGTCATGAATCAGTACCAACTGCAAACGTAAAAACTCACGCTCCGCAGTAGAGCGCAGGTTAAAAACCTCGTTGTAAATATATAAGTCACTAATTAGTTCAAAAACATTTGTGTAACCATTCTTTGTACGTAAATTTTATTTTTTAAAAGTCAAACCGACATGTACAACTATAATGTTTCATTTCTACAAAACTAAAACAATTTTAATTTTTTCAAATAACAGTAAACATTAACTAACAAACTCTTGTGTCGAAGGTAGTGGGGTGAGGCCTCACCTTTCACCACCCAACTCATGTAACAAAAAAAACCTTCTTTTTTAAAGATCTACATTTGTTTATTTTCCTTGCATGTTGAAGGTGCCAGTGAGGCGAAAGTTGGAGAAAGAAAAGATAGAGTTACAGATGCTCTTAATGATGTACGAGTAGCTATTGAACAAGGAATAGTTCCAGGTAATAAATATAGTTTTTAAATCTCACAATTTTAGAGAACCGTATGGAAGGTGCCATAAACAGATTAACACCTAAACATCACCCACCAACAGTATAAGAAAGGCGACATGGACATAAATATATAAATGTTTATAGAGGTTGTTGCTGCCTTTAGCAGTTTGACCCTTAAAAGGCTGTTAATGAGTCAGACGACAAAATTCCCCATAAAATGACCTAAATTTAATTTTTGATTTTCAAAGCAGTTTTTGGAAGGTGCATTCATTCGCCTACAAAATTTAAACGTTTATCTTCCTAATGTTCTGAATGGAATGCTACCTGCATCCCTGAGTTTAAACCTTTTTGGTTTACTTAAACCACTTCTAAACACCTACACTGAAGTCATACCACAGTCATGACCCAATCTTGACCTCACAAATCTCACTTTAGAGCAAAACATTTATTACAGTGATGATGAATATGTACCATGACCTGTAACAACTGCATATAGTCTACAATGGTATTAGCCAATTTTCATAGTAACCAAAGTATGCTTTTCCAGTTGCATGCTTCAATTCAGATTAAGATGTTACCTAATGTTTTTGTAACTCTAAAACCATAAATAACTATGATTAGCTATCAACTTATTGGCTCTTGCAGTACCTTTTAAGTTTTCTTATATGTATTTGCCATAGTGATAGTTTAATGGGTTTGTGTTGAGGTGTCATTTTATACATTATTTCGGGGTCATTTAACCCTCTAAATCATGCAAATATGCCCAGATTATATGCTTAATCGTTTGTTTTTAGGTTTTTTAGCACTTGGATGGCATTTGCAGGAAATACACGTGACTTGGGCTCATTTGAAGAAGAAACGGACAAGACTACGACTCTACACCATTTATCTTGAAGAATCGTGCATACAGAGCGTAGAGACGTCGTCGCATGCATAAAGCGACGTCGTCTGATCTTTCTAGTGGCGGCGTCATGGATTTGACGACGGCGTCAGGACATAACCGACTTAAACCAAATCTAGAAGATTCGACATGGTGACGGCGTCGCGACCACTACTTGACGTCGTTGCAACGCTTTTCCTGTAAAGAGAAAACCGATTTTAGGGTTTTAAGTGTGTAACTTTGTATAACTTTTGGTAGACGAACCCTAATCATTCTAGCAGCTTTTAGGCCGTCTTTAGGGCCTCAAAACCCTATTGTAATTGACCTTAATCCATGTTTTAATCAAGTAAGATTGTTTATCTTTCATCATTCAGTATGTCTATGTGTTGTTTGATTGATTTATGTTCTTGCTTTCTTTATAACATGCTAGGCTAAACCCTCCTTTGTATTTACTTATGATTGTATGAAACTTAGATTGTAGATCCTTTTAATGTTGCTTCTTGTGATGGATGTACGCGTTAGGCTTTAGAAAACTAGCCATAAGATATTAAATTGGCATAGACGTCTAGGGAAACACGGGTGTGTAGAAAAGATACCATCGGTAACAGTCTTCATACTACCTTACCCCTAATACGGTTGATCCCTCTTAAGATATTTCATTTGCATTTAATATACTCTTAGGGGCCTTGTAATAGTCTTCATACTACCTTATTTGTGCGTTGCCTTAACGGAATATTAAATAGATAGCGGGTTCGTGTAATTCGTTCATGACTTAGGAAATACTTACACAAATCATCACAAGTGTGACAAAGCAACAGGATTAGGAGAAGCAATTTAAGGAGTAGTACATGATTAAGTAATACATCTTTTTATCATAAAGTTATCACCAGTAGATTAGATTATATTTAGTTTTAATTAGTTAAACAAACCAACTTCTCAAACCATGATATTTACTTGCTTTCATAAAAATATAAAAATACAAAAAGAATCTTCTCTCAACCCCGTAGACCTCTATTAGATCTTGATCGATCCTTCCCAACCTATTCCCCTAGAGAACGATAACAACCCCCGGGTCTTGCCTATACTACACTACAACGATTAGGTACACTGCCTAGGGAGTTGTAAAACTTCTTGTTGAAGTCTTTACGACATCCGCATCAAGTTTTTGGCGCCATTGCTGGGGAATAGTTAGGTTTTGACCATTGTTTAACTTAGGTCTACTTGCTTGAATCCTTTCAAGTGAGATTTTATTTTTGTTATATTAGCTTTCTTGTAGTTTTTTTTCTTTGTGCTATTTCGTAAATCATTCTCGTCAACCACCATGGGAGACGCGAATCCTATCTGTACTCTTAGAGATTACTCCAGACCTAGCCACGAGGGCTATAGGAATGCCATTAAGCTCCCCGAAGGGAACAATGTGGTACCTCTACAACCCAACACCGTTATGTTAGTGCAAAACGAATGCTCATTCCATGGATTCAGATCCGAAGACCCGATCCAGCATCTTAAGGACTTTCTTAGAATTGTAGATTCCATTGACCTTAATGGTGATACAAGAAATACTACTCATTTGCATCTATTCCACTTTTCTCTTCATGAACAAGCTATCAATTGACTTGATCATCTACCCGCGGGATCTATCTCGACTTGGGATGATCTCACCACTCGTTTCCTCACATAGTTTTTCCCACCGGGAAGAACTGCTGAACTATGAAATGATATCTTGATGTTCCAACAACGTCGTGATGAATCTCTCTATGACGCGTGGAGTCGTTTTAAGGACTTACTCCAAAAAGTCCCTCATCATGGTCTTGATCTATGGCTTCAAGTTCAAATCTTTTACGATCATGTCGACTACACCACCCAGATGGCCATTAACTATGCAACAGGCGGGAGACTTAGGAAATTAAGGCCAGAAGTAGCATGGGAAAACATTTAGGATTTGGCCCAATACGAGGAAGAAGGATAGGACGACCCCGTCATTCTAGAGGAAGGAAGCCTTGACTATGAAAACCCTGACTTGGAGCAGCTATTAGGGGTCACGGAGTGCAAAGTTGGTACACTTATGGAAAAGGTAATCTCACTAATGGGAAGGAGTGAAAGCATTTTTAGAATGTCAAACAACATGATGCATCAACTGCCCCTAGATCCATCGCGCCAGGAAGCATTCGAGGATCTTATGATGAACTTCATTCTCGATCAGGAAGAGAGAGTTAAGCAACTTTAAGAATACATGTACGCTATAGGAAGTGATTTCATGTAACTCTCTTCGGAGGTTGTAGGGAAATAGAACCAAAAAGATCGAGAAGATCACAAGGTACCCCGACACTGAGGATCTCGAGCCCCTTAATGGCCATAAATTCTCGGAAGCTCTCACAGAAAAGGAATCTTTCCATACACCTAAATTTGTCTTACCAAAGTCACTCGGTGTCAAATACATTCGCACAGTCTTCCCAGGTCCACTTCTTGTATAGGAGAGTACCTTTGGCTTTACGCCTGGTACAAACAATAACCAAAATGTCAAGTCCCGATATGATGCGGAAAATCTAAACCCACCCCATAAGTCCTCCCATCATTTAAGGTATACACACTGCCCGTGACTTACCTGAAAGAAGTAGAAGATACTATAGGAATCCCGGTGGATGTAGAAACTTTGGACCACACGAAACTAGAGGATTTCGGCTTGGATACTTATAGTCATGACCTCTTTCTTAGTTCTAGGGAAATTCCTAGTTTTGATGAACCATAGCCTCAACCACAACCCTTTCCTAGTTTCCCATCCTTAGAAGTAGGTCTAGGAGAAGAAAGAGACCCCGAACAACCCATCAAACCACCTAGTCCGAATAGTTTTAAGATGAAGGAAGTAGACCATTTGACCATTCATACACCGCCTTCACCTTATGTGGCATTTTTCCACCCTAAGGATGTGTATTGCTATTATCACCTATGCATTGCAGATCCTAAGAAACATTATGGATTTAAACCAGGTTTATTATGACAAAGTGGATCCCTATGTGTTATTTTTTGAATATGGAGATGATAGAAAATGATTGGGAATTAGATTCTAAGGAAGTTTCTTATCTAGGAAGAAGACTCAATTCACCCGTTAGGCCAAAAAAGGTAGAGAAGGTTAGGATTAAAGAAACACATCATTTGGATCATATAATTTAACAATTAATTTTTCAGCATGTGACCCCTTCTCACAACAATGGTGTGTACCGTTACTATCACCCGCATTTGAACTCAAGTGTAGGGGAACCCTCCCCTTTATCTGTTAAATAAGGGTAGAGTCAGGCTCGTGACTCAAACAAAAATAATCCCTTCTTGGGAGGCAACCCAAGCACGTCTCATTTACCCAATATTTATTTTCCCGCATTTAGAGGTGTCTTGTGTTTTAATTCTTTATCGTTTATTCTTTTATGTTTGAATTATTTTGTACTCATGCTTTGTTTTTTTAACTTCATCTTATTGATAATCAAATGTATTTTGCATAAAATAAGTGAAGGGGGAAATATTCGGTTTTTAAGAACCAATTCAAACATATTAAATAAATTGTTTAGATTGATTCGCGTCAGTTTCGAGTCATATGATTGTAATCATTAATCTCAGGTTTTATGCAGTTTTTTACAAAGGATATAACTAACAAAATTGCATGCAGGAAATTTTTCAATAAAAACAAAGAAAAAATCTTTATAGTGGCTGGAGACGACGTCAGGATTAATCCTAACGGCGTCACACCCCCAACCATGTAAAGATTCAAAAAATTTCAATTATTCTCGAAAAATAAAATGTGCAATATCTAAAAAATTTAATGTGTTAAACCTACAGAAACCTATGATTATATCATTACTCTCATCCTATCTTTACTGCTTTCATAAAGTCAACCCTAAAGTTTCGTTGTATATATTTATCCCGGCGATTTTATGCTTGGTGTAGTTGTCTTTGTCTTTGATTACAAATTATATTTGATAAGAAGAAGCTTAGAATTTCTTAGGAAGTTTCATTAGACGATTCTTGGAGGACGATTTAACCAGTTATCGCATATTTCTTCTCCATTATTGAGCATACCAGGGGAGTACTAGTTTCTTTTACTTGTTTTCTTTTTCCTTTATTCGTTTATACGGGTACTTTTATAGAACATTGGGGATAATGTTCAACTTAAGTGTAGGGGGAAATAAGCCTTAAAAACTATTCCTTCAATTTCCATTTTCTTTGTCCTTGAAATGATGGGTAATATATCAAAACATAGCATAAACAGTAATTTTAACCAAAATTTAAAGAAAATTATGACACATACCAACGAAAACCGAGTATTAATAGCGTCTCATGGATAGGAATTTATATGACTAGCACAAAAACCCTCAAAATTCCACCCCAAAAATGTGAGGTTCGCCTTTAGATCTTTAGGAATTCGGGTATCCATTTTTGATACCCAACATAGTTTATACCTTTAGCTTGTTCGAGTTAAGGTTCGAATGCATTCATATGTGTCTATTCGGTCGTTACGGATGTGTACGTATGGTATTTGTCGCCTTTTCTGGAACATTGGTATCGGTATTAAATTATATGAGTGTACCGGTAGTATATTAAATTCTAGAACTTGTTTTTGTGATGCATCCCGAGACCGCATAGTGAGTATTAGGATTTGCTAGATAAGAGGCGCTAGGATTAACCCATGTTTAAAATTTGTGATTGTTATGATGGTCATCTCGATCATATAACTATCCCACACTATGTCATGCACTCATTATTAGTGTAGGATACCCCTAGTACATCCCTCTGAACCTATCCTTTTCACGGTTCTCGTAATTTTCTGGTTAAGTCAGACTATTAATGAAGAGCATTGTCACCCTTAAACCAATTGTTACACCTAAATCGCCTTAGCCTATCTTGTATATACTCGCTTTTAGTACATTATTGTTTTAACCCAAGTTGATTATTAGAGTACACGGTTGCTAAGACTTTATCCTCGTAAATACAGTTTTGGGACGATTGAGATTATTGGTAGTATTTATTTCACGAAAGAATGGGGAAGAAAAGTTAAATCAATACCCCCATATGTTTGACAAGTCATCTCCATGCTATGTTGATCCGCCTCAATTCGAGTCATTAGTTAGATTGTAATTATGAGTTCTAAAACTCAAGTGTGGGGGTATGTTTATAAACCCCAAGTGATGTATTATATTATTCAAAAAAAAGAGAGAAAAATAGAAAAGAAAAAAAAGAGATTGATGTAGAGTTCTGTAGAGTTTGTATATCTCCGTCCTAGTCTTTGGCTTAGCAACCCAACCTGCGTGTATTCGTATAAATAATTAGCTAACCATTTCAGCCCAAATTTACCCAAAAGTCACTCCCCAAATGTATCCCATTTGTTTTTGTTTCCATTAATGTTATCTGACACCTGCACCTCACACCTTTTAAAAGACCTCTTTGATAGTAATGACTAATACTTGCGCCTAGCGGTGGAGGTTTGATCATTTACCAAGCCTATGGTAATTTATATGTTATGACAGGTAGTGAGTGTTAATTTTCCGTTTCCCATAGTTGTGATAATTTATTATACACCCAAGAGAAAGAGAGAATCCCAAACACTTATGTGAGGTGCTGGTATATTCTTTTCGTGCTTTTAATTACGAGGTCTAGAAGGTTATGTCGTAAACTGCTTTTAAAGAGTAGGTTAAATGCCCCCAATATTGATATTGTCTAGGTATAAAAGCCCATTTGCTTGAGGACAAGCAAATCCCAAGTGTAGGGGTATTTGATGAGGTGTTATTTTATACACTTTTTCAGGGTCATCTAACCCCTTAAATCATGCAAATATGCCTAGATTATGTGCTTAATCGTTTGTTTTCATGTTTTTTGCACTTGGATGACATTTAGAGGAAATACACGCGACTTGGGCTCATTTGGAGAAGAAACGGACAAGACTACGGACCTACACCAAAATCTCTTGAAGAATGATGCAAACAGACCGTGGAGACAGCGTCACAAGCATAAAGCGACATCATCATGATCTTTCTAGTGACGGCATGTCAGGACGCAACCAACTTAAATCAAATCTAGAAGATTCGACATGGTGACAGCGTCGCGACCATTACTTGATGCCGTCGCAGCGTTTTTCCTATAAATACCAAACCGATTTTAGGGTTTTAAGTGCGTAACTTTGTATAACTTTTGGGAGATGAACCCTAATCATTCTAGCATATTTTATGCCGTCTTTAGGGCCTCAAAACCCTATTGTAACTGACCTTACTTCATGTTTTAATCAAGTAATATTGTTTATCATTAATCATTAAATATGTCTATGTGTTGTTGATTGATTTATGTTCTTGCTTTCTTTATAACATGTTAGGCTAAACCCTCGTTTGTATTTACTTATGATTGTATGAAACTTAGATTGTAGATCCTTTTAATGTTGCTTCTTGTGATGGATGTGCGCGTTAGGATTTAGAAAACTAGCCATAAGATATTAAATTGGCATAGCGTCTAGGGAAACGTGAGTGTGTAGAAAGCATACCATCGGTAACAGTCTTCATACTACCTTACCCCTAATATGGTTGACCCCTCTTAAGATATTTCAATTGTTTTTTATATAATCTTAGGGGCCTTGTAATAGTCTCCATACTACCTTACTTGTGTGTTGCCTTAACGGAATATTATATAGACGGCGAGTTCGTGTAATTCGTTCATGACTTAAGAAATATTTACACATCGCATCACAAGTGTGACAAAGCAATAGAATTAGGAGAAGCGAACTAAGGATCATGCATTATTAAGTAAATACTTTTATTTACCTATATGAGTTTCCATAATAGTTTAGATTTAATTTTAGTTTAATTAGTTTAAAATCAAAACCCCCTTTCAAACCAGAGATTTTAATTGCTTTCATAAAAATATAAAAACATAAAAATAATTTTCTTTCAATCCCCTTAGACCTTACTTACGTTTAGTTTGAGCCTTCCCAACCTATTCCCCTAGAGAGCGATAACAACCCTCAAGTCTTGCCTATACTAGACTACAACGGTCAGGTACACTGCATAGGGAGCTGTAAAACTTCTTGTGAGTTTACAACGACCGAACATCAGACACATGTGATTGCTCATTCCTTAACTCGAGCAAGCTAAAGGCTAAAATCATTTAAAGGGCAGGATAAGACAGGGGATGCACATAAAATTGGTGTTAATAAAATAAACATAAAATAATTAGTCTACAATCTACGGTTTCATCATCACTAGCTACTATCCTTCTGTTAGCTCAAACTTCAAAGTCTAAAAATCTGATCATCAATAATAATGGGCTAGTCTTTGTGATAAAGATGTAATAGTTCTACAATTTGATAAAGCAGAAGCAAACTAGCCCAGCCTTCAATGAAGTGGTTGGTTTATAAACATACCAACTCGAAGTCTTCCACAGTCCTCGGACAAAGTAGGCTGGTTTTTTAAAATATAACCAACACTAAATAATAATAATGCTACAGAAGTGAAATGAAATACTATAACTACTATTTTTTTATACATGATAACAATACATGACATAACTTCTGTAGCAATAAACAATGATAAACATCCTCCCACTTGAGATAAACAGTATCGAAAGTATTGGTGATACGAGGGGTCTTCAATAGGTTTGACTAGTTACTTCCCCTGGTGTTCGTCGTGGTCTCGGATATGCTTTTTTAGCGGGACAGGTGGCTTTGCCGGGGTCCGTAGGACGTGGTCTTGCATCTTCACTGAATAGCTCCTCGTGGCCTACCCCGAGGACTTTTTCGCCTCGGATTAGGTCAAACGGCTCAACCGGGGAAGGCGCGTCCCATTTCAAGATTTCTCGCGCGTCTTCTTGGACAAACGGGGTTCATTTATTCTCGTTCCGATAAGTCGTTCTAGCCCGTTTTATAACATCCAAATCGTTTTCCCCACTTTTTCCAATGCAGCTTCGTTGAAAAAAAAAAATAAAAATTTTTTGGCGGTTTAAAATAACATAAAAAAACAAAACTTTTTTTGGCCAAAGTTGTGGTTCAATGTATGTCATTTGCTTGTCAACATGTCCTTGTTACGTTTTTGGTAATTTTTCCTATTGAACTCACTCAAAACCCTATACCAAACAATTTCTCCCTTTTGTGAATTTTAGGATATTTGATCCTACGATAAACGACACACGTAAACACGAAAGCAAGTAACATTTCCGTCGACTGGTTCGCCAAACGTAAAGTTTACTCTGTCACGTCGGGATTTTTCTCGAAGACGCGTTCTTTGGATTTTTTAGGCCCGTTTAAGTCGTCTTTTGCTCGAAGGTGTTGACTCGGTAGTTGCTTGTGACGATTGGGTTTGTGGTTATTCTTGTTGAGGGTATTGTGGTGAGTTTTGTTGTAGATTTTAGAATTCCATGTTTAACATTTATTGTTGTTGTTGGTGTTGTTGGTGTGTAGAAATTTGTAGAAGTCTGTTCGGGAGTCGGAGGGAAAACGTATTGGTTAGGAAAACCGAATTGGGGTGGGTTACCGGATGGTGTCGGAGGGTTTGACGAAGAAGACGAGTTAGGGTTCGTCACACCGAGGAGGTTCAAGAAGCTCTCGTTTGAAAATCCCGACAGTTTTTTTTGATAGTGGAAGCATATAAAACTTGTGTATAAGTTTCGGATGTGTGTAAAAAATGTATGGGTAAAGGGTTTTTATATTGTGTTATATAGGTTTTTTTTAAATTTATCTTTTTTTTGAAAAATGACCTTTTATAGCCCGTTAGAGTATTTTTATTTTATTTTTATTTATTTTTGTGTTTGGTGGTGGAGGCGGTGTTTGGTAGTGGTGGTGGTGAGGAGGCTTGATGGTGGCAAAGATGATTGGTGGTGGTGATAGTGGCATGTGGACTTGAATTGTAAGTAATACTTAACGGATAATCGTTAAATATCTAACGAAAATACCTAAATTGGCCAAAAATATAAGTCGGGTGCCTTTTTATACAAATAACCCTTAAGTTGAGTACCTTTTTGTGTCATTTGTCCCTATTTTAAAGTTATTCTAATTTAAATTTCTTGCTATCTATATTCTATCATGTTATTGTAACAAAAAAACGCATAACAAAAATATTGGTCCCTCAAAAATGTACTTAGTGGTTTATCCGCATTTTTTACTTAAATTTTCTTCAAAGGGGTAAGATTCAAATTCAGCTGTTAAAGCTAAAACGGTGTACAAGTTTAAAGTTGTGCGTATTATTTTGCTGATGAAAGTCAATTTGGTATTGTTCAAATGGAAATGCATTGGTACCTAAGAAGCTGTAGCAAACTTGCAACTCGT